>VDFB02014673.1:0-104510 GCA_007258455.2 Sequoia sempervirens | reverse complement strand
AACATAAAATCCCCATGAATTCAAAACCTACTACATAATGACTCAAAACCTAAATTGCATTTTCCCTAAAACCATTAGACTTTACAATTTTCTTTGCAACTTCACCTAGACTCGACCAAAAATATCTAACTTGCTAACCCATACTTCTAGCCTTGAAATCCTTCTTATAGAAAAAGAAGGGGAAAACAAGCATCGGGCCAGAAAGCACATGTGTCACCAGCCAATTGGACCACCTTGTGATATTCCAAATATTTGTTACAACAATCTCCCTAGAGAATCTTCTTGTTCATCGTGCCCACTGAGAATGGTTGATGCAGCAACAAAAAACTTCAAGAATCCGTGCCTAGATTTTCACCAAAAAAAAAAATTGGAATCTATTGTAACTGCAACAACTAATTTTTCAACTGTTAGCAGCCTACTCCATTTCACTCTTCCTCAGTTGAATATACATTTACCCATTTCTGGTACTCTTCATCAGTTGGACAATCAAAATTGATCACTTAATTCACCTTGACACTATAAGATTTGTACTTAACTACCACATGATTCACTTCTCTTTCAAAAGACTCCAAGAATGAACTGGTGCTAATGATTTTGTCCATACAACTCACCTACAAATCATAATCTGAGTTACCCTATTTTTGAGGGTTTTGTAGTCGAAACATGATATAAAGGGGCTCTTACACTTTTTGTGATTACTGCAGTTTGTGTAAGAGGCCCCATGGATATTGTTGTAATTGTAGGATGCATGAATAGGCGTAGGATGAGAAATAAAGAAGGTATAGCTATTGTCCTCAACAAAACTAGGCTTGAAATGAATAATTCCTAGCTAAATCATTTAAAACATGTCCAACCATATAACAAAAGACCACTGCTGTGTGTGCCTAGATACCATGGATAAAGGCTCTTTGGGCTCTTTCATCAATCATCCTACCTTAAAACATACCAAAAATCTCCTAGCAATTAGACATAGGAAGATTTAAGATGACTTAAAAAAAAATTATTGCCAAAGCATAAACTTATGATGACTTAACCAGGCCTAGTACACACTCCCTCCTCATTAACCAATTAGACATATGGAAATTAAATGTAAATTTCCTACTATTTTTAGTCATGTAGGTGTCCAATAAACCACTTGGTGGTATTTCCCTTCAAGTTTATTTACTTGAATGAAGAGAAAAAGTCCTTTGATTACAATTAGAGAATACATTTGAGGCCTTGGTTGTGTAACTAGTGGACCATAGTCACATTTAACATTTGTTACAAAGTTTGGGAGTTAAACATTAAGTAGATTTGATTTGTGATAGATACATTTGGATGGTAGTAACAATAACTTTCAATCTATCGACTTGATTACCTTATAACCCGCGGAAATTCTAGCAATGAACATTAGGGACAATCATAATGTCAGCCTGGGATCACATCACCATGAAAGAACAACCAACATCCTTATGAGTGCAAGTACCACCAAATATATTTGTTCTATCCTTGTACCTCGAGTGAGGGAAATTTAGGAAGAGAAGAGGAAAGCGAGACATGTAGTATGTCTAAAAAAGGGAGATCAACTCGAGGTCAAAAGATTAGAAGAAAATTTTGTAAACGCATGGAATTTTTTCATGCTGAAGGGGGTTCATGTTCTTATGATGATGAGAGCATAGGTGACGTCGATGTGCCCTTGAGGTACAAACATCTACAGAAACAATGGGTACCCAAAGAAGTTCCTCCAATAAACACTGATTTTTGTGTCAACGAGAGGATATATCGCATAACACCATCATCATTACATGGTTTGGGCCTATTTTGCATGGATGACATAAAGGTATGTTATGACAAAGTTACTAAATTGATGGAGTATGTTAGACCCTGTTACAGTTACAAATATTGGATGCAATTGGTTCGATATACACAAAGTATGCATAGGTATGCACTGTCAGCAAATTATATACAACTAAAAGATAAGGATCAAAATAAAGGAGTGGCTATGTACATTAATGGAAGGCCAAAAGCATCAGAGAATATTTTAGGGTTTATAAATAGTACATGACTTGGGTCAACAAATAAGCAACTCAATTGCATATTCGAGGCACGCGAGGGAAACCATGTATTCGTATGTGTGATAAAATCAATAACTGTAGGGGAAGAGTTGCTAATCGATTACAATTTGAATCACTTAGTTACAAACACAGTTACTATGGGGGTGGTATGTACTATTTACCATTTTACCCAACCTTGACTCCAATATACCATTTTATTTTTATGTTTTTTTTCATAAGTCTATTGGTTTCATTTCGATAATGTTTTTTTATATTTAATTTTTTTCACAGTTGGACATTGATCGTACAGAGAAGGCTCTAGCCCAGAGCATAGATCACGATGTATCTTTAGGTGCTTCTACCTGAAAATTTTACCTCATTGTAATTGTACAAATTAGATATGAGGAAAAAAATTTATTATTATGTTTTTTTCATAAGTTTATTGGGTTAATTTTGATAATGTTTTTAATATTCTTGTTGCAGTCGATTGATTGGGGAAAGGCACCAAGAGTAGATGAGAGAATCCATGGTGAGGTGTAGTCAATATTTTGTGATGATGACATCACTTATTCATCAAACCCTCTCGATATCATAAGGAAGATCCCAGAAAAATGCAATGAAGAAATCGTTAAGTTGATATTCATAGTATCTCAAATAAATGAGATAAGAGAGAGGGTTAAAATATTTTCTAAGAGATTACAAAACTTGCAAGTAATCTTTCATGAGGTCTTTAATTATTACATAATTTCATTCATGGTTTTATATTTTGTATTCTTTTATGTCATGAACTAAAATATGTGTTGTTTTTATAGGGTTATTTGCCTCCTCATGATGCTCCTGGCCATGATTAGGGTACTATAAGTGCTGCCCAAGGAGTAGGGGTTGGTACAAGTGTCCATCCTAATCTTCTTGCACATACATCACATCATTTGACCCCATCATCCATGCCTATATTGTCATCTAAAATGTCAGCAACACATACCATGCAAGCATCTGTTAATGCACCCTCTAGCAGCAAACACATGCCACAACATGCATTAGGACATGTACCTGGGGATGCAGACGCCACTAGTACTAGTGATGTTTTAGCAGCATTTCCTAGATCTTCCCATATTACTAGTATGGGAACATTTTCGATCACACTTGTGGTGATTGAGGATTTTGTTCCCATAAAGATAGAGAAGGTCCCAGGTACTTTAAAATGTTTTAATTATTATTATATATAATCCAATTGAAATTTACTTATTGATCACTCTTTTTAGACTATTGATCCCATGATCATTTTTCTTTTGTAGAAAATGATGTTTTTATAAACATCTAAGTGATATTACATTGAGTCTCAAATTTCACCATAATGCATATTAAAAGTGTGGAATTCCCAAAATCAAGATTTAAAAGATGAGCTCATTAACCGTTTAGTTGTGCTCATCGGTGATAAAACATTCAACCCAACCAAGGTCCTTAAGAAAGCTGGTACCTATCTAAAGTATGTGAGGGACCAATATAGGTCACATTTAGAGAAGAACAAAAAGTACGAGCGTCCCCCCATGATTCCAGAGAGGGAGTGGAATGACCTAGTGTTGGATGGAAAGGAAAAGGCTGAAAAGAAAAAAAGGAAAGACACCACCCGCCAAGGAAGGTATGTGATACCATATCGTTCGCAATTATGGCATCGATTACTCTTTTTTACATAATCTAATGTGGTTTCAAACTTTTCATATAGGTCGGGATCGACACATCAAGGGAAACAAAGGCAAGACTAGAAAACACTGCATCACAAACTTGGCTTTGGTGGTTATATGAAATTAGCCGCATGAATTGTAAGTATCAATAAATGAAATATAGTATCCAAATAATAAATTGAAAACAATTTTGGTTTTATCACACCATAGAAGCAAAATTCATGATCTTATGCAAAAATGTAGGGCTCTGAATTCAACAGAGTTTGCATAGAACATGACCTGAAGATTTCCTTCTAGCAAGGCTATGGAGTCGTGGCTGAATGCCTAAGAGTCTTGACTGGGAAAACACAACCTTCCACTACATCTGACACACAAGTAAATAAACTCAATAAATTTTATTTAAAATTGAATACTTGTGCAATCTATTCAATATTAATTTCCACCATAAAGTAATTACATTCCTATTTGTTTTAAACATTCAAACAATGATAATACTCCACATGACATTGGAATGTAGCTTGGTGAGGGTGGAGCACAACCTACAGATGAAGGTCATGGTGTGCATCCCAGTACTTTAGAGCATGTACAGCGTGATCAACATGTTGAGCATGATCAGGCTAGAGAATATCAGGAACATGATGTGGCCCCATCAGGTAAAGAGGACCACTCTAAAGTTCTTTTGAACATATTTAATTGCAATTGGTGTATTAATTAATATAACCTTTCGTGTTTCAACTTTAGAGCATTTAGAGTGTGATCAATGTGTTGAGCATGATCAGGCTAGAGAAAATCAGGAACATGATGTGGCCCCATCAGGTAAAGAGGACCACTCTCATGTTATCTTAAACATATTTAATTTCAATTGGTGTATTAATTAATGTAATCTTTCGTGTTTCAACTGTAGATCACGATTTAGAGAGTGTTTAGCATGTTGAGCATGAGTCTATAACAAAAGTTCAGGAACATGATGTGGACCCATTAGGTAAAGAGAACTACTCTAATATTCTTTTAATTAATGAAATACTTGTAACAATAATAATAAAACATATCAGTTTAACATTTCTTTCTTATTGTGGTAGACCCCCCTTACAGTGACGTCCACATCATGAGAAGATGACTAGGTGTACATTAAGATCATGAGCAGAGGGTAGAACAAATAAATGGGGGATAGATATCGATTTAGAAAATGATACTCCACTTCATATTTTTGTAGCTTTAAAAAACAAACAAAAAAAAAGTGATTGTAATCATATCATGACAACCATATTTTTGATAATATGTAAAAACTAAAAGAATGGATATTATATGTTAATGAATGAATGTGAATATGTTAATTAATGAATTTTATATGTTAATGAATGAATGTTATATGTTATTAATGGATGAATGAATGATTAATGTTATATGATTGGGTATGGGGAATTGAGAGTGATGTGAAGGGGGGGAGGGGCCAAATGAGCTTCCACCATCACGTGGTTGGCCCTATTAAGTAGAGAATAATAAACTATTCTTGAAACAAAGAGAATCTCAATAAGGTAATGCACTTTTCAATATAAGAAATGCATCATTTGAAGCATCAAACCAATATGCAAAGATGGAATGTGCAATAAAAATTGGTCTCGAATTCAATCTGAATATAAGTACATTATACACAAGAAGATGGAGAATATGAACTACAGAATGGTGAAGGCAATTTGGGCCAAGCTAAGCACAATGATTCTCTAAAAAATTTCAATAACAGTGACATGGAAGATTGCATGAATGTCTTCAAGAAGAATTTGATGAATTCAAAGAAAAATTGGGTGTTTGATAGAGGAAAGTATGGACCTTTCTTTTGGGTGGCCTTGAGCCATCATTTTCTGAAATTAAATCTAATTTTTTTTCCAAAGGAATACAAAGGATTAATGGTTTCCAGTGCATGGATGACTCTTGAAAATCCTCTCAAAAATTTCTATTCCATGCACAGTAGTTTAGGAAATAAAAGGAACAGGAATTTCCAGTACATGGACAATCTTGATATTCCTTCTTTTAAAATAAATATTTCCATGTACAGTAGTATAGGGTCATGTTCATCTCCATTTCCATTCATTCCATCTTGCTCATTGGTCCATTACCTTGAGTTTGGTTTGCTCACCTAGAAATATGGATCCTTGCAATGATCTCACAATCATTCATCCCCAGACGGAGCCACTATTAGAACTATAAAATTTTGAAAATTTCATGGCTACACATACTCATTAGTTCCCAAAAATTCCCATACCATAAGCACAAGAATCCTCTCTTCATGAAATTTTTGCCTATATTTTGTCATGTGATCCCATAGAATTCATCTAACCCTGAGCATTTCAATGTATAATTCATATCGGCAAGAGATGGTGAGGGTCTACCCGATCCATAAAGCGTTTTATATTAACATATATTTTTTGCAGTCTATCAGCAAGAGTTTGGGAATGTCATACTGATATGATTTCATCTGAAGACACATATCGGCAGGACACAATTCATTGTCTCAATGACCAAAGGATCCTACCGGTGAGAAAATCTTCATCAATATAAGTCATAACGAGCACATGTGTGTTATATCGATGAAGCACAAAATGATTGTCGACGAGACCTAATTCATTGGTGTAAGTCATAACGGGCTTATTTGTGTCTTACCGATCGTGGTGCAATTCTAGAGCATCAAAAAAGAATCTGCAATATTCTTAATAAGTTTTCCAGAAAAGTAGGTCCTATCGGTAGTATAGTACTATCAGGGTGAGTTCGAGGAAGTCTTGCCAACCCATCATATTACTATAGCGGAATTATATCGGTAATAGGACTTGGCGATAATCTTTGTCTTGCCGATAACAAGATTCATCGGCGAGATTGGCATCATCGAAGAGAGATATGGAAGTCAAACCGAATATAGCTTTATCGGTAGGAGAAACATTTTGTTTCGGTGATCAAAATTTCCAAAGGAAGGTTCTCGACAAGATACAATTAGTCAAAGGAAAGTCCCGACGACCCCCAAAGTGACAATGATAAGTTATCATTGGTGAGAATCGTAGTGATACACTTAAGACTGAAGGAATAATTCCCCGGGAGACTCAGAATGTCAGTATGACTGCATGACACCATAGCGAAATATGATCTATTGGCTTATGATGAGACTTAGAAAATCGATGAGATTGTGTGACACCAAAACAATATGTAATATTGACTGTCGAAGAAACTCAAGGCATCAGCGAAACTACATGACGTCTCAATGGGTGTCTAATAAACATGGAAAATGACTGAATAAAATAATTGCTCGAGATTTGAGTATGAAGGTACACGACTTGATTGATCTCTCACCGATGGTACATTTCAATGAATATTTAAAAAAAAAAATTCATTGTTTCGTCAAAATTTTGACGAACACAACTGACAAATCACTGAAAAGGTTTGATGAAGTTGCTATAGTTGTGATGAAGGCTTCGTCATAACTCCTTGTCCATTTCATCACAATTTCGACGAAGTCCACCAATGAATGACAAAAAAGGTCCGACGAAGTTGCTTAGCTACGACAAAGGCTTCGTCGTAACTCCTTGCCCATTTCATCACAATTTCGACGAACTCCATTGATGAATCACATAAAAGGTCCGATGAAGTTGCTTAGCTACGATGAAGGCTTCGTCGTAAATACTTTCCCATTTCGTCAAAATGGCAATGAAATTCTAGTGTTCTTTCGACACTTCAGAAGAGCCATTGCAATTGCATTTTTTTTGTAATTCTTCGGTGGATACACAAAGTTTTCATCGATATTCCGACGAACATCCAAGTCATTTTATGATGCCAATGATTGACAAATTTGTGCAGTTCTTTTGATGTTTAATTTTCATTGGGAGTGTGACGAAAAAATAGCGACGAAAATGTTTTCATCATTTCATCACTTTTCTGACAAAGATTTGTCGAACAACCAGCGAACGTCCGTCAGAAAATGGTGTCAAATTCAGTAGTGTTTTCATAATGCAATCTGATCATCAACACCTTGCATCATCTAATTGAAATTTCTAAAGTAGGTTTAGAATTCATTTCATCATCCTACCTGATCAATTATCCAATCCTAACTCATCAAGCAATCTTATCAAATCCCATCACATCCTTTGATCCTATCCTAATCTGATCTTTAATCCAATTGCAATCTAAGCTTAACTTAAATCCCAATTTGAGCTTTAGTCCAGCTACATCCAAAATATTTTGATATCAAAACAAATCTTAAGATCTCTTCTTTCATCTTCATCTAATCCATTCTATTTATCTTTTCATCATCTTTTCTTTCCTTCTAATGATCTATTCCCATATTTTTAATCCATAGCCATCTAATTCAACATCATGAATCCTTATCCTCCATTGGTGCAGGAGCACCTATTTGATTTCTTGCCTCCATAAGGCCATTTGTAAATAGTTTATCTATTTTGTGTATTGAGTCTTATAATAAGGTTTATAAAACAATTTTAGGTTTTTGAGTCTTATTAAGTAATATTTTAAGTCATTTGTCAAATAATGTTTAAAGTTGTTCCATATTGTAAAAATTGTAAAAGTTGCTCAAAAACATTGTCAAGCAACTTGTCAAAAAGTGTCATTAAGGGGTTTTGTCAATAAAATAATCAAAAGGTGGTTGAAAATGGTTAGTTTTGGTTTAAAATGTATAAATACACCCTCAAAAACTCGAATTGGGGGTTTGGATACATTATTTTTGAAGTTAAATGAATGGCAACCTCAAGTTTGGTATGCATTTCCTAATTTTTACATTGTTACCAGATTGAAGTTGTACTTTGTACGGCCTTTAATGGACTCAAAAAATGGATTATCATATATGGATGGAAAGATATCTATTTCTAATTTCAAATTATTTTTGTCTCATTGAATTTTATCAAGTTTTGTGGAAGATATGATTATTTTGGTGAGACTGCCTATTCTAACAATATTGTGCAGAATTTACAGTCTAAAGAAGTGTGATGGTACAGAATTTAAAGTCTATATTTTGGATCTAAAGTCAATTTTATTTTGTTTCCATGTTAATCTACTTTCATTTTCTTCAACTCTCATCAAAATTCATTAAGAATTGAATAAGTTATGAACATTTTTGTGAGGGCAGGTCTGAACCCTACCTAGGGTTTGCAGTTTTGGGAAAAATACAATAACTTTCATTTCAACCTGTTGGATCTTCATAAGAATTTTTGAAAAAGTATATAACTATGTTTTCTTCAATCTCACCAGAGGGATTGGCTTAATTATTCTTTTTGTAGAAGTTATTAATGACTGTTCATGGCAATAAATTGTGGGCTGCCATAGTTATGTTTCCAATGTGATATATAATGTTTAATAACATGTGTTATAAAAAGATTCTTTTGGATTATTGTTGAAGGTTTGTGAGATTTTTTTTGAATCCTCCTAGCTCTACATCAAATTGGTATAAGAGCCTAGAAAAGATATGGGGTGGTGAAGTTTGTTGGTTTTTTGTTGGTGTTTGTAGTTGTGTGTTGTGCAGGTTGAGGAAGGAACCTGATTGCCTAGGTGTGGCAAAGTGAAGTGGAAGCAAGGAGAGACTTGCTTGTGGAGATGGATTTGTTGAGAAGATTGGAAAGGTGTTTGCAAGCTGAGGATTCAAGAAGGAATAAGGAAAGAGAGGAAAAAGAGTTGAGAAAGATGGAGAGAAAGAAGGCAAGACAAATAGAGTTTGAAAAAGCCATGGAAGAGATGAGCAAAAGGTTGGAAAGATTAGATAAAGAACACCAACTTCTTAAGAAAGAATTAAGGAGTTGGAATATACCAATATCAAGGAGGTTAATATGGCCTCTAAATAATATTATGAAGAAGCAAACAAAACAAAAGAAGGCAGCAAATGACATAGAGGTAAAGTTTGAATCTACTATTCAAGTTGAGCAAGGTAAGTTACAAGTTGAGATGCATGGCATTCCAATTGTGTTTGAAGATGAACATATTGATGTTGAGAGTAATGATATGGTTGTTGTTGGCACTAAAGTAGTTGATGAAATTGTTTTTGATGAAAAATTTGAGAAGGTTTTTGATGTTACTAATAACCTTGCTATTGATACTCATGTTGATGATGATAAAGATGTTGATATTCATGATCAAGTTGTTGTTGGTAACGAGGTTGTTAATAAAGATGTTGCAGATTTGTTTGCTAATGAGGTATATGAAGGTTTGAAAGAGTATGATTCAGGTTATGGTTATGGTGAAAATGTTGTTTTACGGTACTCTAATGATGAGAATGAAGATATAGATGATGCTACTAAGGTTTATACACAAGAAATAGAGTTTTGGAGCCTAGAAGTTGAGAAGATGATGGAGAAGAGATGGTATAAGAGAAAGAGGAAGAAGGACCCAAGGACACTTTCCAAGATGAAGGAAAAAGTGCAAAGGAATTGGAAAATCAAGAAGAAGACAATTCAAAGGGGCTTGAATTCTTTTGCCCTCGGGAGTTTGGTGTAGGAGCACCTATTTGATTTCTTGCCTCCATAAGGCCATTTGTAAATAGTTTATCTATTTTGTGTATTGAGTCTTATAATAAGGTTTATAAAACCATTTTAGGTTTTTGAGTCTTAGTAAGTAATATTTTAAGTCATTTGTCAAATAATGTTTAAAGTTGGTCCATATTGTAAAAATTGTAAAAGTTGCTCAAAAACATTGTCAAGCAACTTGTCAAAAAGTGTCATTAAGGGGTTTTGTCAATAAACTAATCAAAAGGTGGTTGAAAATGGTTAGTTTTAGTTTAAAATGTATAAATACACCCTCAAAAACTCGAATTGGGGGTTTGGAGACATTATTTTTGAAGTTAAATGAATGGAAACCTCAAGTTTGGTATGCATTTCCTGATTTTTACATTGTTACCAGATTGAAGTTGTACTTTGTACGGCCTGTAATGGACTCAAACAATGGAGTATCATATATGGATGGAAAGATATATATTTCTAGTTTCAAATTATTTTTGTCTCATTTAATTTTATCAAGTTTTGTGGAAGATATGATTATTTTGGTGAGACTGCCTATTCTAACAATATTGTGCAGAATTTACAGTCTAAAGAAGTGTGATGGTACGGAATTTAAAATCTATATTTTGGATATAAAGTAAATTTTATTTTGTTTCCATGTGAATATACTTTCATTTTCTTCAACTCTCATCAAAATTCATTAAGAATTGAATAAGTTATGAACATTTTTGTGAGGGCAGGTCTGAACCCTACCTAGGGTTTGCAGTTTTGGGAAAAATACAATAACTTTCATTTCAACCATTGGATCTTCATAAGAATTTTAGAAAGAGTATATAACTATGTTTTCTTAAATCTCACCAGAGCGATTGGCTTCATTATTCTTTTGGTAGAATTTATTAATGACTGTTCATGGCAATAAATTGTGGGCTACCATAGTTATGTTTCCAATGTGATATACAATGTTTAATAACATGTGTTATAAAAAGATTGTTTTGGATTATTGTTGAAGGTTTGTGAGATGTTTTGTGAATCCTCCTAGCTATACATAAAATTGGTATCAGAGCTTAGAAAAGATATGGGCTGGTGAAGTTTGTTGGTTTTTTGTTGGTGTTTGTAGTTGTGTGTTGTGCAGGTTGAGGAAGGAACCTAATTGCCTAGGTGTGGCAAAGTGAAGTGGAAGCAAGGAGAGACTTGCTTGTGGAGATGGATTTGTTGAGAAGATTGGAAAGGTGTTTGCAGGCTGAGGATTCAAGAAGGAAGAAGGAAAGAGAGGAAAAAGAGTTGAGAAAGATGGAGAGAAAGAAGGCAAGACAAATAGAGTTTGAAAAAGCCATGGAAGAGATGAGCAAAAGGTTGGAAAGATTAGATAAAGAACACCAACTTCTTAAGAAAGAATTAAGGAGTTGGAATATACCAATATCAAGGAGGTTAATATGGCCTCTAAAGAATATTATGAAGAAGCAAACAAAACAAAAGAAGGAAGCAAATGAGATAGAGGTAAAGTTTGAATCTACTATTCAAGTTGAGCAAGGTAAGTTACAAGTTGAGATGCATGGCATTCCAATTGTGTTTGAAGATGAACATATTGATGTTGAGAGTAATGATATGGTTTTTGTTGGCACTAAAGTAGTTGATGAAATTGTTTTTGATGAAAAAGTTGAGAAGGTTTTTGATGTTACTAATAACCTTGCTATTGATACTCATGTTGATGATGATAAAGATGTTGATATTCATGATCAAGTTGTTGTTGGTAGTGAGGTTGTTAATAAAGATGTTGCAGATTTGTTTGCTAATGAGGTATATGAAGGTTTGAAAGAGTATGATTCAGGTTATGGTTATGGTGAAAATGTTGTTTTACGGTACTCTAATGATGAGAATGAAGATATAGATGATGCTACTAAGGTTTATACACAAGAAATAGAGTTTTGGAGCCTAGAAGTTGAGAAGATGATGGAGAAGAGATGGTATAAGAGAAAGAGGAAGAAGGACCCAAGGACACTTTCCAAGATGAAGGAAAAAGTGCAAAGGAATTGGAAAATCAAGAAGAAGACAATTCAAAGGGGCTTGAATTCTTTTGCCCTCGGGAGTTTGGTGCAGGAGCACCTATTTGATTTCTTGCCTCCATAAGGCCATTTGTAAATAGTTTATCTATTTTGTGTATTGAGTCTTATAATAAGGTTTATAAAACCATTTTAGGTTTTTGAGTCTTAGTAAGTAATATTTTAAGTCATTTGTCAAATAATGTTTAAAGTTGGTCCATATTGTAAAAATTGTAAAAGTTGCTCAAAAACATTGTCAAGCAACTTGTCAAAAAGTGTCATTAAGGGGTTTTGTCAATAAACTAATCAAAAGGTGGTTGAAAATGGTTAGTTTTGGTTTAAAATGTATAAATACACCCTCAAAAACTCGAATTGGGGGTTTGGAGACATTATTTTTGAAGTTAAATGAATGGCAACCTCAAGTTTGGTATGCATTTCCTGATTTTTACATTGTTACCAGATTGAAGTTGTACTTTGTACGGCCTGTAATGGACTCAAACAATGGAGTATCATATATGGCTGGAAAGATATCTATTTCTAGTTTCAAATTATTTTTGTCTCATTTAATTTTATCAAGTTTTGTGGAAGATATGATTATTTTGGTGAGACTGCCTATTCTAACAATATTGTGCAGAATTTACAGTCTAAAGAAGTGTGATGGTACGGAATTTAAAATCTATATTTTGGATCTAAAGTAAATTTTATTTTGTTTCCATGTGAATCTACTTTCATTTTCTTCAACTCTCATCAAAATTCATTAAGAATTGAATAAGTTATGAACATTTTTGTGAGGGCAGGTCTGAACCCTACCTAGGGTTTGCAGTTTTGGAAAAAATACAATAACTTTCATTTCAACCATTGGCTCTTCATAAGAATTTTAGAAAGAGTATATAACTATGTTTTCTTAAATCTCACCAGAGGGATTGGCTTCATTATTCTTTTTTTAGAAGTTATTAATGACTGTTCATGGCAATAAATTGTGGGCTACCATAGTTATGTTTCCAATGTGATATACAATGTTTAATAACATGTGTTATAAAAAGATTGTTTTGGATTATTGTTGAAGGTTTGTGAGATGTTTTGTGAATCCTCCTAGCTCTACATAAAATTGGTATCAGAGCCTAGAAAAGATATGGGCTGGTGAAGTTTGTTGGTTTTTTGTTGGTGTTTGTAGTTGTGTGTTGTGCAGGTTGAGGAAGGAACCTAATTGCCTAGGTGTGGCAAAGTGAAGTGGAAGCAAGGAGAGACTTGCTTGTGGAGATGGATTTGTTGAGAAGATTGGAAAGGTGTTTGCAGGCTGAGGATTCAAGAAGGAAGAAGGAAAGAGGCAGAGCTTGAGAAAGATGGAGAGAAAGAAGGCGCACGCCAGAGTTTGGAAAAGCCAAGTGAAGAGATGAGAAAAAGGTTGAAAGATTAGATAAAGGAACACCAACTTTAAGAAAGAATTAAGGAGTTGAATATACCTAAATATCAAGGAGGTTAATATGGCCTCTAAAGAAGATTATGAAGAAGCAAAGAAAATAGAAGAAGGCAGCAAATGAGGAAGAGATAAAGTTTGAATCTACTATTCAAGTTGAGCAAGGTAAGTTATAAGTTGAGATGGCAGACCACCAGTTTGAAGATGAAACATGGCTGACAAGTTGAGAGTAATGATATGGTTGTTGTTGGCACTCAAAGTAGTTGATGAAATTGTTTTTGATGAAAAAGTTGGAGAAGGTTTTGATGTTACTAATAACCTTTCTATTGATACCTCATGTTGATGATGATAAAGATGTTGATATTCATGATCAAGTTATTGTTGGTAATGAAATACATAAAGATACGTAGATTTTGCTACAATGAGGTATACCAAGAGTACATTCAGCTGCATGAAATGTTGTTTTATTTGCACTTTAAATGATGAGAATGAAGATATAGATGATGCTACTTAAGGTTTTATACAAGAAATAGAGCTTTTGGAACCTAGAAGGAGAAGATGATGGAGAAGAGATGGTATAAGAGAAAGAGGAAGAAGGAACCAAGGACACTTTCCAAGATGAAGGACAAAGTGCAAAGGAATGGGAAAATCATGAAGAAGATAATCTCAAAGGGCTTTGAATTCTTTTGCCCTGAGTTTGGTGCAGGAGCACCTATTTGATTTCTTGCTCCATAAGGCCATCAAATAGCTATTCTATTTGTATTGAGTCTTATTAATAAGGTTTATAAAACCACTTTAGTTTTGAGTCTTAGTGCAATATTTCAAGTCATTTGTCAAATAATGTTTAAAGTTGGTCCATATTGTAAAAATTGTAAAAGTTGCTCAAAAACATTGTCAAGCAACTTGTCAAAAAGTGTCATTAAGGGGTTTTGTCAATAAACTAATCAAAAGGTGGTTGAAAATGGTTAGTTTTGGTTTAAAATGTATAAATACACCCTCAAAAACTCGAATTGGGGGTTTGGAGACATTATTTTTGAAGTTAAATGAATGGCAACCTCAAGTTTGGTATGCATTTCCTGATTTTTACATTGTTACCAGATTGAAGTTGTACTTTGTACGGCCTGTAATGGACTTAAACAATGGAGTATCATATATGGATGGAAAGATATCTATTTCTAGTTTCAAATTATTTTTGTCTCATTTAATTTTATCAAGTTTTGTGGAAGATATGATTATTTTGGTGAGACTGCCTATTCTAACAATATTGTGCAGAATTTACAGTCTACAGAAGTGTGATGGTACGGAATTTAAAATCTATATTTTGGATCTAAAGTAAATTTTATTTTGTTTCCATGTGAATCTACTTTCATTTTCTTCAACTCTCATCAAAATTCATTAAGAATTGAATAAGTTATGAACATTTTTGTGAGGGCAGGTCTGAACCCTACCTAGGGTTTGCAGTTTTGGGAAAAATACAATAACGTTCATTTCAACCATTGGATCTTCATAAGAATTTTAGAAAGAGTATATAACTATGTTTTCTTAAATCTCACCAGAGGGATTGGCTTCATTATTCTTTTTGTAGAAGTTATTAATGACTGTTCATGGAAATAAATTGTGGGCTACCATAGTTATGTTTCCAATGTGATATACAATGTTTAATAACATGTGTTATAAAAAGATTGTTTTGGATTATTGTTGAAGGTTTGTGAGATGTTTTGTGAATCCTCCTAGCTCTACATCATCCATCAATGCAACCAAAAATAGTAGTCAAGGGGAATCCCAATTACATTGATGACAATAACGAAAGTCTTCTGGATCAAGATGAGTATGAAATAGACCCCCTTGATTCTATCATTGCTAGCAAGATATCCCCGAGCATCATCCAGAATCTGATCACTCATCCAAGCTATCCCATTACATCTTCACCCACACCTACTAGCAATCCTTATGCTAGCTTTGACAAGGGATATCTAGTATCTTCCTAATCCACATATTCATCATATCCTTCATCCACATCCTCTTCTTATCCAACATCCACGTCCTCCTATCCTAATCCACCATCCCAATCTTCCCATCCTAATCTAATATCCCAATACCTTTATTACAATCCACCACCCACATCCACGTCCTCCTATCCTAATCCACCATCACAATCTTCCCATCCTAATCCACTATCCCAATACCCTTATTACAATCCACCACCTATATCCTCTTTTCCTAATCCACCACCCACATCCTCCTATCTTAATCCAGCATACCAATCTACCTATCCTAATCCGCTATCCCAATACCCTTACTACAATCCACCACCCACATCCTCTTGTCCTAATCCACCATCCATATCCTCCTATGTCACTCCACCATGTCCTAATCCTCCGTCTACTCTTAGTCCTCCCTCCAATCCCATTCCTCCATCTAATCCTAATCCACCAATCCATAATCCTAGCCCTCCACCCATTCATAATCCTCCATCTACTCCCACCATACCATCTAAACCTACAATTAGCAAGGACCTCATTCTTGATGACATCTAAGGACTTGTGACAAAGAATACATCCCCAACTCCACATCTTGAAGTCACAGAGCCATGCTGCCCCACTCCCCCATGTAAAATCACTAGTGATGAGACATTTCTCCTTCCCATGCCTCTCATTACTATTACCACCCCTAGCACAATCCAAACTGTTGAAACCATCAAACCCATTGAATCCATTGAACCCCCATCTCCTACTCTGAGAACTATCAAACCCATCAATGATAACCAAAACCAATCACCATCTCCTACTCCTAGATCCACCCAATTCATCGAAGACACTCAAATCCAGTCCACTCCCCCACCCATAGTATCACTGAAATCCATTCCCATGAACTTCATGAATCCTCCATCCTTCCATCTCCCTCACTTGAGGAGTCCCTCCAACACTCCATCATCATGCCACCAATAAAAAATGAGTCATGCCAAGAGCTTGATACAAAGCATACCAACATATCCCCTTCTCCACATCAAGATCATGTCATCCCATCTAGTCCACCTCAAGATCATAGTCCCTCATCCATTCCATCCCATGATCCCCTTGAAACTAAAGATCCAAACACACCATCCCATGAGCCCTTATCACCTGCTGCCACAAATCTAGATCCTAGCATATCACCTAATCCCTCTCCTAATCCCTTACCACTCATTCCTCTCGATCAAGATGTTGCTACCCCATCATCCCCATCTCATGATCCTCCATTGCTACCTAACCCTACTATCCCCACACCACTTTTATATTCCCTCGATACTCTCACATTCATCCATGGTGGTTTCCTTGCAAAAGAGGAACTGAGCATATACACCACCCATCCTCCTCCACCCAATGATGGAATCGCATCATTCTTCCAACATACCAAGCATCCTACTATAGATCAAATGCTCAATATCATGAACTACCAAGGAAAATGTTTAGGCCTTCATGAGCAAGGTATTTTAGAGAACATCCATGTCAAAGAAAATCTGCATGCACAAGGTCTTGGATATATCTCTCAAGACTTGCAATCCATAAATTTTGGTACAACCTCTATACATCCTAAGTGAGCCTCTTCCAAAAGAATAATAGGCTCTTCCCATAGCTCCACCAAGCCATTTGCTGCCATCTCCCCTCCATTGTATCACCTCAAAACAACCATCCATATTCCTCCTTCATCTTTTGAATCCATTTTGGGTCCTTATGTCCCTCCATCCACCATCTCCCACCCCTCATCTCCTCCATCCATTTTGAGTCCTTATGTCCCTCCATCTACTGTCACACATCCCCCACATACTAAGTCCATTTTGGGCCCTTATATCCAAAAATCATATTCTCCATCTCATCCTATTCATCCTTTTATCCATCCATCACGTATCCATGTCACCCATCATAAACATCCCACTCTCATGTTCCCTAATCAAGATCAACAAAGGAATGTGCCAACACATTCTCCATCCACATATCATCCCCAAAATCCTACCTCCATCACTGCATTCATGTTTCCTCCACATCATCCATATCCTTGCACCCATCCCATTGCTATTAAAAGAACTTTGGATGCTAAAGTAAAAATGCATAAATCTAAACATCCACATGAATCTAAATCCCCTCATGTCTCCTTAAAAAGGTATGTTGATGAAAATAAAAATCAAATCTAAAATCCAAATCAAACCCATAGGCCACAAAGGTCCACCGAAGCAAAAATCAAAACCATGTGGATCCCAGAGAAAAAGGATGCAATGCCTTCAAATGAAAAATATGTAATGACATCCAAAGTTGCTAATCCAAAAGCTAATCATACATATCCTCCATATCCTAAATATTTTGGGTCCTTATGTTCCAAAATTCACTATCCCATCTCCTCCATTATCCCCACATAATCCATCCACTAATCCTCCTATCCTTTCACATCTACCACCATATGTGCCAATGTTGGTCCTAGAAACATTTCCCCATCACACACCTACCCCATCATTCCATCCATACACTTTCTAACATCCCATCCATTATCCCACATATCTCCCACATCAAATCCATTTATCCTAATAAGGTTGTACTAACATCCAACAATACCTTCACACATGGGCTCTTAATACCTCTTATGGAATTGGATGCTTGAGTCCTTCATCGATCTCCTTATCAAATGTCTTCTAAATCCACTTATCCACATCCCTATCCTTATCCATCTCCATCCACATTCTATCAAAAAATCCAAAAAGTCAAAAAAGTCAAAAAAAGAAAGTAAAGAGAATTAATTCGTCCAATGGTGAAAACTTGGAAAACAAGCGCCTTGAATAAGTACCATGATGAAAACCTAGAAAATAGGCATCGTGTCTAAATCCCCCATCTAGTTTACTTCCAAACTTGGGGGAAATTTAATCCCCTTCACCCATCTCCTCCATCCCACCTATCTTTCACATCCTACATGTCATATCCCATTTATCCCAATCCCTCCATCCTCCTTGTGATCTTGATATAGATAGGGGAAAACATATATACATGCTTTGGACACCTCTTGGCATACATTTCCCTCACCTATATGCTATCCTAGTTCTTATTCACATCCATTTACCTTCCCTATCCATTCGTCATGCTACCATCACTCTCCCTTCCTTATCCATGCATCCTATCCATATCCATCTCACTCCCTTATTTTCCCATCCTTCTATCTTCCATCCCTCATGCCTCATCATACATGACATATCTAGAGTGGGGAAATATCTTTCTTTGTGACATAGTCCTTGGAGACATCATCCATCATAATAATCCCTTCCACCTGCCCATCCTTATCTTCCTATCTATCCAAATAATCTCTTCCATCTC
Organism: Sequoia sempervirens; assembly: GCA_007258455.2. Taxonomy (NCBI): domain Eukaryota; kingdom Viridiplantae; phylum Streptophyta; class Pinopsida; order Cupressales; family Cupressaceae; genus Sequoia; species Sequoia sempervirens. Next base: position 85,524 of record VDFB02014673.1, on the reverse strand, counting down.
TCCATCCTTAACTTCTATACCTTCCATCTCCCCATCCTTATCTTCCTATCCCTCCATCATAGCATCCCTTCCATCCCCCCTTCTTATCTCCCTATCGATCCATCCCTATCCTCATCCCATTCCATCATCCCTTGTCATTGGTATCTAGCTATAGGAATCCCCCCATGTACCCCAATGCCATCTATCTCATCGTCATCACTCCTACTTCTTTCACACATCTTTCTAATCTCTTATCGCTTCTCATCACTCATCTCTCCATCATGTCATCCTCCCAATTCATCTTTTGATGATTTGGATAACTATCCCACCCTTGAGCTTCGTGCAATCGCCCTCATCCTCTCTTATCCCATAGGTTTATCTTGTCTCATCGTATTGTTTCCATCTTTGTATCTGCTTATCATGGTCATCTCATTATCCTTTATCCATGGTCGGTCATCAACCTTTTGTCAAACTATGTTTCCCCTACACTTTCATGTAGCCAAGGTCAATCATTTGATCAACCCCCAAGGATTTTTTCCATCTAGTCCATGTCTTCCATCTTTTGTCTCCATCATTCTCTTTCTGCTTTTATCCATGGTCTTTTATCCGAACTACGAGGGCTCTACACTTTCACATAGGAAAGGCTAATCTTTGATCAGCCCCCAAGACCTTAGGTCTTTAGGGTGTTTTGGTCTTGTGTCATGTGTCTTGCATCTCATGTTGTGTCATCGAATATGTCCCTATTTAGTTGGTTCTTAGCAAACAAGATCCACTAGTATCATGAAATTTAGCTAGCTTCGAATATCCTACATCATGTCAATCATCTAGCTTAGTCCCCATCTTTGGTCTTAATAGGATGCATCCTTCCTACATCAGACCACACCCATCCCATCCACCCTCTTGATATTGTGGCAAAGGATGTTTGAAATTGATCGTGATATTTTGATACTTTTGGAATTTTGTTTATCATTTGAGCTTCCTACCATACCTTGTCAGGGTCACCATGATCTGTCATATCATGGTGTGCTTTGATAGGTAAACATAGGGGCATATCTTGATCTTTTGTTTGTTGATGTCTTCTTGGATGTCCCATGTAGTACCCACCAAGATCTTTTGGGGTCTTGTGTTACATTGGGGAATCTTTTGTGTTTGTGGTTTTCCAACATTGGCCCTACCAAATCCCCTATGACTTTGGGATTTGGGACTAACCTTTTGTTTTTTGTGTCAGTCCCATACATGTGATATGGAGTCACCTTGGTTCCTCATACCCTGGTGCATATTATCTCATGCTATATCAAATTTATTGTTCATTACATGGCAGAAAAATGAATAACATTTCAATTGCTTGATTTGATCACTCTCCTTTCATATCCCCCATCTCTCATCCTCTAATCTATCATTTTCCTCTATCCACATCCCCCCATTCCCTCACCCTCCATCTTTCTAATCCATTCATCCTTCATCACTCCTGCTCATTTATTTATCCTATTTATTTTCATCCCTCCCCTTTCTTCATTCTCATCATATCATCATCTCTTGAATCTTCTTAGGATAATATAGATTGGTTATTATAAGCATATTTTCCTTCTTACATCTCAATCAAATCCCAACCTCATCCATTCAATCTAGCACAAACCATCTAATCACATCCTTGGTCTTGGTCCTAGCCTTGCTACAAGCCTTGTTCCAATCGTCATCATTGTCATCATCATCGGGATGTATCCTTCCCTATCATTTTGTGTTTTTTTGGGATGTATCCTTCCCTCATCAACAACACTTTCATCATCATCATCGAGATGGACCCTTCCCTATCCTATTGTGTTGTTTTGGGATGTATCCTTCCCTCATCAACAACACTTTCATCATCATCATTGGGATGTATCCTTCCCTATCCTTTTGCATTGTTTTTGGATATATTATTCCATCATCAACAACACTCCATCCATCATCAACCCATTTTGGCTTGTGGCTTGACTGGGGCAATATCATCTTTGTCCTTAAATCCATTTGTGCTTGATTGTTTCTCATCTTCTTGTTCCATCATGTCATCCTCTCTTATCCATCATTTTTCATCATCTTCCCCATCTACCCTTTCATCATCTCATCCATTTCTAGAGCACACTCGTGTTCTCTTGAACTCACATGTCCTCTTGAGGGGGCATCCTCAATCCCTAATCTTCATCCTTCTTCCTAGTCACTCCTTTGATTACTGGGGCATCTCTCACAATCTAACCATCTTCTTCTTGCAGCTATCTTTTAATCTTCTTTGAAATGATGCTACTTAGTAACACCATCTCAATGAGAGGAAAAATGTAGACACCTAAATTTGGCCACTTATGTTTGGTCAAATTTATCCTTTTTTATATAAATATCCTCTTATTTTCATTAATTAAGTAATATTACTATTATTTAATTAATACCCCTAAATTCATCTAAATCCCTAAGGTATTTAGTTAAATAATTAAATACCTTACCCTTTATTCCTTTCCTCTAATAAATTAAATAAATAATCCATTTATTTAATCCCCTTTTATCTCCCATCCATCCACTTAATCCTAATCCACCTCCTAATCCCATCATTAAGTATGTGCACATTCCTAATCCATGATTAGGATGTGTCACATCCTCCAACTTTTTCAAGTTGGATCTTAATCCTCATTAGCCACCTAACTTTATTCTAATCATTGATTATCTCTCCCCATTCCTCAAGGAATTTTTAATTCATTTTTGTCTTCCCAAGGTCCTTTTGAGGAATTTTTAATTCCTCTCTCATCTCCCAAGGAATATTAAATTCCTTTTCTCTTTCACAAGGAATATTAAATTCCTTTTATTCTTTCCATGCATATTGAAAAAGGAATTTTTAATTCCTTTAGTCAACTCTTGATTTCAACCCTTGATCTTCCCCTGCCTTTCAATCTCAACCATCCATTCCATCTCCCTTGGTTAAATGACTAACACAACCATTTTTGGGCTCTCTACCAGATTCTCAAGCAAAACCCTAACCATTCTCTCTCAAGCACACACTACCATATTGCATCCATAGCCAAATCCACCATCCTTACACCCAAATCAAGCAAAATTGAATTGTTATGTCGTCAAAATCATTCTAGGAGCACACAAATGAATGAATTAATAGGGCCAACCATTTGATCAAATTGGGCAAGGTAAGATACTTCATTTTGTATTTCATTTTGTTCAAGTTTAACTAGGACAATCTTGAGGTGTCGTGTTTCCTTTGTTTGCATTTCATTTTCATTTTTCATTTTAGACTAGGAGAAAAACATTGCACGCAACAATATTACAATAAAAGTGCTAAGGTGACACTCAAACCTAAGGTTTTTAGGGTTTTAGATCTAAGAAAAGGGTTGTGATAGTATTTATAACAAAACCTTGCAAAGATAAACTCATTTTAAGCTCAAGACATGGGAAAAAATTTAGGAACCAAGAAATTTTACAAAAAGTGCTACCATGAAGAAGATCCCAATATTACATTCATGAAAATTTATCCATAATTTGCAGTGCACCACCTAACAATCTATATAAATGTTAAACTAGTAAAAAAAATAATTAAAAAAATACATCCACATACTGTTCTCTTGGTAAATACATAACTATAAAAAATCTCAAAATTTGGATTCATACACCCCATTGATTATCCTAAATGAGTATCCAATATTGTGCTAGTTTCAAAAGTAATTCTGGGAATCCATATTTGCATAGACCTCAAAGACCTTAACAAAGCATACTATCTAAATTATTGTTTTTAACTACCTACTATGGAGATGATAGTTGATCTCACAACAAGTTATGAAATGTTTTCACTCATGGATAGATTCCTAGGATATAATAAAATAAAAATATATGTAGAGGACCAACACAATACTTCTTTCATCACTCCTTGTGGTAATTTATTCTATTATATGGTGTCTTTTAGGCATAAGAATATTGGAGCTACTTATCAACAAGCTATGACAATGATATTCCATGACTTGATTTATGTCATCATGGAAAATTACGCTTATGATATTTTTGGTAGATTTAAGATATGAAATGAGCATATCCAAGTACTTACCATAATAATGTTTGTTATCTTCTACCCAATATTGCATTTCTAGAAGATTTTATTCATCTTTCCTCTTGATACTTTCTACTTAATATCCTTGTTTTCAAAGATATCATCACACATTCTATTGTTCTTCAACACTCCACTTGAACCTTTTCTCACTTTGATAATATTTCATCTAGTCATAATAAGAGGATAATATTAAAAACTATTCAACTATGTAGCCTTAATTAAATAAATGTATACCATGCATAGCAAGAATCAAAATCAATACAATCTCATTTGAATGAATTTGATCCAATATGTATATATTTAGTAATTAAAATTAAATCCTTACTTTCTACTACAAGGGCTTACAAGATATAGATATTGATCTTTGATTACCAAAGAAATTAAGCACTTCATATGAGTGCAATGATAAATCTCTAAATCCTCATGTTTATCTCACCTCTCTTTCCCTTCTCCAGTATACTTTGATGATACTCATTTTTATATTATCTCATTTCCCTTTCTTGTGCTCTCATAAATGAATTAGACCTCCTTTTATAGTATATCTTAAGTGTAGAACATTTTTATTCATCCAAAATAATAATAATGATTTTAGATTTTATGAAAGTATAAACATGACCCTTCATAGGACTAATAATGCCTTTCAAGTGGTTCTACTTTTGTATTGTATAGGCATGAATTTGCACCCCCTTGAAAGTTCCTATTTTACACCCTTCACCTTAGAAAAATCAAACCGAACAATGCAATTCCACATCCTCCATCCGTACTCCATCCACTTGATGCCTTTTATAGTGTTAGTGGGGGAATTTTTTTCAAGGACGCGTGTGCAGTGCACAAACATCTATGTGGCACATTGTCATCCTAACAAGATTCATGCCTCTAGAATTTGTAGAGGTGTTACATTCACCATTGGGGCCGAGGTGTAACATATCTGTGCCTTTCAGTCGACTTTTGAATGGCTCTTTCCCTACCAAACTCACCAAAAAATGACTATTCTCCCTTATCATTCATTCTTTTGGAAATTCTTGAAAATTATCATGCTTCTACACAAATCTTGAGTATATTCTTGCAGCTTCTTGGCTACTTGTTGCACTATCAACTCTTCCATTCCAACATCACAACATTCTTCACATCTACCACAAAAGCTGCAACTTGGTGTCTTGCAAGACTTCCTTCGACATCATTGCGGCCATGTCAACCTTTCCACAGTTGTAAGCTTGCATTCCTCTCTCATTGGCCTTGAGTTCCCTTGGTTGAGGATGGTATTATTCATTTACTATTGCATTTTTGTTGGATTTGAGTAGCATAGTGCTCTTTGAAGTGTTTTGACATTTTCCTTTTCTGTACTTTCTTTATCGCATTTATATTTCTTTATCTATATGTCTGCTTATGGAGGTGGAAACATCAAAACAAAGGTTTGAATAAAGAAAGACTCAAAATATCCCCAACATTTTTCCTCATCCTTCTATGTGTAGGTCTAGCATTTGTGTGAAGCTTGTGGGAGAACTGGACCTTTTGGTGTAAGGCACCTAGTGGATTTCATGCCTCCATGAGGCAATTTTGTAATTTTTGAGTTTTGGGTGTGTTTCTTTTGTAATAAGGTATTTTTTGACCATTTCAAATTTTTTTGAGTCATTTTTTAGGTTTCTAGGAAGCTTGTGGGGTCAAGTTGTAAAATCTTGCAAAATGTTGTCAACTTTGAAAAAATTGTCAAACTGCAAAATTGCAAAAATGAGGAATATAGAGGGTCATTGTGGGAAAATAAGTCATTTATTCATTGAAACTCAAAGGGAAGTTAGGAAACTGATGTAATATGTTTAAATTTTCCTTGAGAAGGTGAGACCAAGGTTGGTGGCTGGTATTTTGAAGAGAACTCAATACAAAACCCTTGTTTTTCTAAAAATTCCAACATTTTTTGTTATTTCAGAGCATTGTACATTTCTATACAATTTTTTTATGATTTATAGTTGATTATAATGGATGGAAAATTGAATTATTTTTTTTTTGTTTTTTTCTCATTTAATTTCATTGAGTTTTGAGAGTTTTATCGCCATTTTACTCAAGACGGGTTTGAAACCCTAGTTCAACAAGGTTGAAAGGAAGAAAAATGTAGAACTCTCAATCCCACTAATGAAAACTTGTCAAACTTAGTGGAATGGAGGTAGATAGGGTATACATTTAGTTTGTAATGTTTACAGGAGTAGGGTGCAAGTTTTGGTGAAGTTCTAATGATGCCCTAGTTGGAAAACCTCATTGTTTTAGGCAAGATTGATACCTAGAAGGTAGGGTTTGATGAAAGATCATTGGAAAGTGTTGGAAATTATTTTGGAGAGTTTTTGAAGACCATATTATACATGGTTAAGGTGTTGGTGAAGTGATTTGAAGCTAGAAATGTGCAAAATCAATAAGCACCTTGTTGTAGGAGCTTAATTAGGCCATTCTTTAAGCATAGCAGCATAAAATAGAGGGTTGTGTTCCAAAGAAAACCCCTATTATTTTGAGATATATTTTAAAAGGGAGAAATGGGTATCTAAAACTATTTTTTTTTGTGGGCAAGAGTTAACTTTTGAAAGTTATGGTCAAATTATAGTGAATTTCTACTCTTTTAAGTCTATTGTCAACATAACAACAAGTATTTGAAGGCTTTGTTACAAAGAAACCACCCCTACACTTTTGGTATGTTTTGAAAGTTGCAAAAGAGTATCTATAACAGTAATTTTTTTGTGGGTTTTCAATTTCTTTTGAAATTTATGCTGAAATTTCACTATTTGGAATGCTACAAGCAAAGTTGATGAAATTGTGAGAAAACACTAAGTTAGAGATTTCAAGGTTGAAGTATTGTCCAAAGCTGATTGATTGGTGATTTTTTAATGTTCTCCCTCCATGATTTGCATCACCTTTCATGATTTGAACTCTTTCCTTTCTTGTTATTTTTATTTCTTATAGCATCTCTCTTAGTATCTTAGTTATTATGTCATTTCTTACTTTTGTCATCACTTCAAACCTCAATAGCTAAGTTGTTAGTAGGTTTTTAGTAACTCTAATTGTTCTTTTTCAATTTTTTTCCATACAAACGACAACGCACCTGTGAGATGCTAGTGCACCATGTTGTCATCCCTGTTGTGCACTATAGTCCTATGGTAGAGAGTTGACATAGCCGCAGTCTAAGTTCCAGAAAATTGCTTGCTTAGCCCAAACATAACTTTTGGGTGAGTAGATTTATATAAGCACTAAGAGTGCTCTTCATTCTCTACCCTTAACATCAAGCACTATCATAAACACTTGTCCAACTTGAGGTAGATTACGACATCCTTCTGCTCTTGGCTCTCCATGACCTAGAGCCTTGGAGTGGCCAGTTCCTTTCCTCTACATTTTGGTGAACCCAACATGAACCATTTAGGTTCTAATTGGTAGATTTCAAAGACCCTCCCCTCATGTTCTAGGAGTGTTGTGGGTGTGAGTGTTGTAGGGTTCCTAGCCCTGCAACCTAACCTATGACCCCTATTGTCATAGTTGGGAGGTTTCCTAAGCATTACAAAGAGAAACCTTGAGTGGGTCACTATCTAAACCCTTGGAGGCTTTTGTGAAAGTTATGTCTAGAGTACATAAAAAATGGATTCCTTTCTATATCTACCCTTCCCATCTACACAACCTGCAAGCGGATCTCCTAATATAACATTCACCTTGTAAGATTTTGCAATGAAATCTAATAGAGAACCATCCTCTTTGTACATCCCCGCACGTATCAATGGGAATACTGTAACTAGTGTTCTTGTTGACCCTACATGTTGGGTGAATTTCATTATAGAAGAAATCATGTTGATAATTTTTTTGCATAAGGATGGATATGATGAGTTTAGAAGCACTATACATACACACGATGGGCTTTCCATCCCTCCCATTAGTTGTATCACCTTGTTAGTCATGGTTGGGCCCAGGGTTGTGAATGCACTCTTTGACGTCATCCCAGAGTCTGAATTGTTTAGAGTGAAACTAGGCATTCCCTAGCTAGTTTTCATGAATACAGTTCCCTCAGTAATTCATAAGTGCTTCAAGTTTTCCCATGAGGGTTTTGTGCATGTAGTCTATGAAACCAGTTACAAACTGATGATTATGTGTGGGGGCTACTTACTTGATCACTTTTGGACTACCCTTGTTGGTTTGCTCCCTCCTAGGATGAACCTATTATATTGAACTTATGTGAAATACAAGAGTGGGGTCATAATGCCAAAGGTGAGATACCCTCCTTCTCCTTAAGCCATTTTGCATAGATCTTGCATGTAGGTGGAATGTGAGGCTACCTTAGCCACTCAGAAAAGGGAAGAGGAGAAGTCCACCAAGGGCTCTTCTTCTTCTTCTTCCACTATTCCACTAGTTGCTTCCTCTCACCTTTCTCCAATGCCATCGACTTCTACTCCTATGCAATTGTTGGGGAGTCCAATGGTGCCCACATGGAAAAATCCCAAGTGTCTGATTTTTGAACTTCTTGTCTTACCCAGAGTGCCTCGGCCCATTTTGTATGGTAAGGGGAAGGTTCCTCATGGAATTTATTTTGTCTCAGCCTTCGTAGCCTCCTGCCACTCCTACCTCTAAGGTAGTGAATGGGAAGAGGCCTGCCACCAAGGAACTTGAGCCTGATCCTCTCACTATTCCCATCTACAAGTCCCTCCCTTTGCCAAAAATAGTTGTGATGGATACTTCAATGGTTAAACAAGATTCTTTTGTCCCTTCTCAAGCCACAACCTCTAGCTCCTGAAGTTTTAGAAACTGTATTGTGCGTGAGTGCAAGCGTTGAAGGAAGGCTCTGGCCACTAAGCAGGCTGACTTGCAGAAGAAGGAAGAGGAGCTAATTGTTCCTGCTTCGGCATCTTCTAGTGTTCCACCTCTTCCATTCTTCCTACTTCAATTCCATTTGCATCAATTTTTCTCCTAGCTCCCCCTAAGAGTGTGAAAAATCCTCACCCGAAGAGGGTGAAGGTATTAATTGCTCCTTCAACTAAGCCCCCCCTTCTGATGTCCCTTCTAGACATCTCTCCCTTTTCAAAACTTGTAGAAATGTTGAACACCTCAGTGGTGTCTGTCACAATTTTCTCCTCTTCCACCTTTCCCTTTGCTTCATCTATGGGGATTTCACATCCTCCAATGAAGAAAAATATGGAGGATGACCCTACTAGAAATGGGGGTTAGAAGAAGGGTTCACCTTCTTCGGAGGGTGGTTCTGCATTGTCTTGAACCATCCTAGTGATGGAGGAATCCCTAGCATCCCCGGAGTTCATCACTGCTCCTAAATATTTTGGTGAGCCTAATAGTGGATCTTAGGTGTCACCTCCATTGTCCACTGAGTTGATGCATGACACTCCTGTAAATTGTATGTTCAACTCTATAGACAATGTCCCAACCTTATCGGTGATATTTGTGAGATCATTGATTTTCACCTCACAAGAACTGAGTGGGGAAGATCTCGATGGACCTTCTTTCTTATCTCTTGTTGTAGGAGGATTAGAGGGTACCCCCCTTGATATTCCAGCCTTCCAGGCTCATCTTCCCTCCCCTTACGATGATCTAGACTGGGAGAATGATGACCTCTTGGTTGATGAGGACTAGGGGTGCCTCTTCTTTTTCTATAGATTAGATTGTGTGTGTGTGTGTATGTGTTGTGTTTCCACATGTTTTTCTTGTGTGTTCCTAGATTACCCTTGTCACCCTTATAGGTGCTTGGATACATGATTTTTTTTGTGTTGTGAAACTTCCTCTATTTGTTACATCATTCTTCTCTTTTTCATGTATTGATTTTTGATAATTGGGGACAATGTAAAGCGTTGGGGGCATTTAGGCCTCCCTTCCATGTTCACTCAATTTTTTATTTTCATTTTATTTTCATGTGTTTTTCTTCACATGGTTTGATATATTAGTAGTAGGGGGTTGATTATAGTTCATTTATATATTATTATATCTATCTATCTATATTTATGAGCAACTCTAACCCCAAAATATTAGATCCCCTTGTCTATTTTTTGTTATGTCATTTCTTGTCCTTTCTCCTTATCCTTTCCTTGCTTGCTTTATGATGTTCACTAGTAGAATTTGGAAAATAAATGACTATGTGACTAAGAATTTTAGTCACATGACTAAAACTTTTAGTCACGTGACTAACACTAGTAGTATTTTGAAAATAAATAACTAATTTGGTCATTGGGTAAAATCACAACTAAATGACTAAATAAATGACTAAATATATGGCTAAATTAATGACTAAATAAATTACTATTACTCCTCTATTCTTTTTTCTTTCGAATTTGATCATAATCCATAGAGCTTAAGCCCCCTCTCATGGGACCCCTACCTAAGCGGGCCATTTGGCTGCCGAGGTTGCTTGGTGCACCAAAAATACCTATTACGTGGAAGGAATTGCCTCTCGGTGTAGTCTTAAGGTCTTCACATATTTTATAAAAATAATTAACATTTACATTCTTTAACTTTTATTACTCATTATGTTAATGAATTGTTAATGTTTTTAACTATGATTTGAAGCCAATTTGGTTTTCCTCTTGTGTTAGCATGTCAAATGTATCAAAAAGCAATTGTGATCAATTTCACTACTAAAATATGATTTATACAATCCAATTGCATAATTTTGAGGGCTATATTGTAGACACTTTCATTTAAATAATACATATGGGTATGTGCAAGATCATGATGGGGCAAATAGTGGCGATATGATGGGTATGTGTAGGGTATGTGGCTAACAACTTTTTTTTTACCCAAAATTGATGAAATGACAAGGGTTTTTAAAGGAGATTCTTAGCTATCTACCAATATAAATTATTATTTCCTTTGAATATAATAAATAATTATTATTCATTTTTTATTTGAATTATGACTAAAGTCCTAATTGATAGGCTGATTGAAAAACATCTATAACTTTCAAATGGTATCACATTTTTTTAATCTAAAACATGCATCACATTCTATGCTTCACATAGTATAGGATTAAAAAAAAAAAAAAATTCATAAGGTTTTGACCAAGTTAAGGTGGTAAGACATATGAGTTTTTATATTTTTTAAAAGTTGTAATAAAAAAATCATAATTAATTATTTACATGGAAAAAAATTACAAAAAAATATGCATCACATAGAACATGAGTCCTCTACTTATATCTAAAATTTTATAAAAAAAATATTATCATTTTATTGTGGTTAGGGTGGTTAGACAAACACCTACTTCTTATTTTTTCCCTGAAATTTAAGTACTACTACATTGAAATTTCAAATTTTCACCAAATAGATATATATATTTTTGAAATAAACCTAGTAGTTTAGAAATTACATTCAATTTGTTACAAATTCTATTCTTAAATATTTTTGAAATAATATAGATGTCTTATTCAAATTTTTACGTCAAGTTTCCTAACTCTGATTTTTTTGATTTTTTTGCCACTTAATGGCCTTTTTTTCCATGATGATCCTGCACATACCCATATATATTATCAATTATTTCAATCCATTTGAATGGATCATTTAAGGAATCAAGAATCAATAGTGCTATTCCCATAGTCCAGCATGATGGGGTCAAAGAGGAAGCATTTTAGGGAGCCCTAATCTAGATTTGTCTAAATTTATTTCATTCCATTATTTAGCACTTATTATTAATTTTTTAAGCTAGCCACATATTGCAACTAGAATTTGTAGCACATCCATGCACAAACACATAATCTCTAACATATTAACATATAATTTTCTATCAACGTAATCCTTGAACCTCCTTTAGGTGCAAGTGATGTTAGTATATATTCCTCTCTCTATATAAAATTGTCTCCCCCTCAAACTCTCTTTCTTTTTCCTAATCTCTCTAAAGATCAATTAAGCTATCAATTCTTTTATATATTAATTTAATTTATTCTATATAAGAATATATTAATTATTAATTATAATAATTTTATATTTATACTTAATTTTTTTTTTATGGAGGTCATCCACAAATTCTTTTTTGCTAATATTTATACTTAATATTTTTACTATAGAATACAATATATAATAATAATATAACCCTATAATAATAATATTACCTATATACTATTAAATATAATAATAAATATAATTATATTATATATAATTTAATCTTATTACTATTATATTAAATATATATAATATATTAGTTATATTTAATGTTGCACCGTTTCTGGATTAGATTGTGTGAGAGCTTTTTGCATCAGCGTTTCAGATCACACTTTGTGATCCATCATCAGGATGAAAGAGCTTAAGGAGAAAAGTGGTTAGTTGTAGACCAAGAACAATCTAAATAGAGAAACAAGAGAAGGGGAGGCTACACAATGACCAATGAAGACAAGACAAAAAAATAAAAAAATTAAATTTAAAATGAACCAAAAGAAAGTCAAAACATGCAACAAAATGTTGAAACCAATTAAAGGAAAAGAAGGAAATAGAATAGACCAAAACAATACAAGGGAAAAAAAGGTGAAAAAAGAAAATTGATTAGATAAGTAAAAGGAGACAAAATAGAAAACTAACTTAAATTTTTTTATATCTATTAGCATATTTATAAAGAATAAATTTATAAATAAAAATGCAAAAAAAAATGAAAGTTGATTTTTTTTTAATATAGCATGTATGTTATGGCTTAATTACTAGGCCATGACATAAATGTAGATAAAAAATAAAAAATAAAGCAAAGAGAGAAAAAAACCCAAGAAAAAATAAAAAAGATAGAACATCAATCCATATAATACAAAAAAATAAGAAAGGAAAATAGTTACTAAAAAAAGAAATACATATTATATTAACAAATCTTAAACATTCATCATTTTCCCACCACTATTGCTTCCTGCTCCTCCAATACCTTTCACTTCTATGATTTGGCGAGCTATAGCGATGGTTTTCGAGTATGTTTATTAAAATGAAAATTACTACCAAGTTCCTAATAATGTGCACATTTAGGTTTTGAAATTACGACATCTTTTACCCTACACAGTTGAGTATACAACATTTACGAATGTCCATACCCTATTCCAAAGCTCCCATTTTCACATAGGGAGGATGCTTGCAAAGGCAGAGTATATACTGGCATAGGTGGTGAATGATATTTTCTATTTGGCTCAAGCAAGCTAGGATGTTTGCAATGGCTTTGCTTCCCCAAACTCTTCCTATCCGGTATTGACCTTTCACTTCTCCAATTTAGCGAGCTGCAACCATTTAAGTAAGTCCTTAAACCCTGATATTTTCAAATTTAGTTTATTGTGAATAGATTAAAGGTTGAGGATTTCGGCTTTACACCCACTCATTGCATTTGCTTAAATTTTTCTAATGAGTTTTAAGAAAAAACCAATTTTGAACATATCCTTTACTCACGACATTACATGATATCACATTTCTTTGAGGCATTTTTGGAAACAATTCGCTTGCCTTGTTTATGCTTCCACATTTTAACATATGTCTAGCATAGCACTTGTAACTAAAAAATATGACAAAAAAGTCCATGTTGTTATGCTTTGATGGATGCCCCTTGATTATTATTGGATATCTGATGTAGTGAACATTATTATAGTGCAAGCCTATTTTTCATATCGTTTCATTTAGCACCACCAATATTCTCCCGGTGCAGGAGCAACCCTATTTTGGAGTCCAATTTGGATGGTTCAGTATGAAAGTTTGATGAAATGTCACAAATAAATCTTGGGAAATAGTTTAATCATGTTATGCAGATATAATTACACTTTCTTGATGACTTTGAAAAGAGATTTGGATTCTAAATAGGCCTAATTGATGTTTTGTGATATTCTACTTTGTAAGAACACAAATTTGGGTTGTTTATGCTAAAGGAAAGGTTTGGGCCAATTTATTGATGGTTTTATAAAGTGTTTTGAAGAATCTTGAAGTAGTTTGTCCCATAGTCTCAGTTTGGTAATATGAAATCATGAGTTTTGTGAAGGACAAAGAGTCCTAATTGAATGGACGTGAAAGAATTGGATAAGTTTTGTTGAATGAGATTGGTTGGTTGAGTTTTCTTCCTCTAGCTCTGCATCAAATTGGTATCAAATCCAGAAGGCTCTGGGAAAAGAGAGAGTTGATTCTAATGATTTGTTGAATTGATAGTTTGTTGATGCTAAAGTTGGTTGTTGAGTTTTTGTTGGTTGGTTATAGGTGCTTGATCCATCTAAGCTGTAGAGAGAGTTTGTGGTTGTGTGTAGTTTATGAAAGAACCTAGTTGATGGTTGCAAAAAGACTAGGGAGAGTATATAGAGACACCTAGGTGAGGCAAGCTTAGTTGTGTTGAAATTAGAACCTGATGGATTCCTATCTGAAGAAGCACTAAAGAGTTGCAACTTGTTGAAGGATACTCCACTGGTGGGAGTAGTTGAGCGGATGAAGAGAATATGAATGGTGATTGAGAAGATTAAGGAAAGTGTGAAAGGATATTCCTATGTCCTTTTGAATGAGAAGAATAATAGTGAACCTGATGATGAAGAATGAGAAAGGAAAAAAGGAAAAGCGAAGGTAGAGATGAAGAAAACAAGATGACAAGAGAAAGAAAAGATAAAGTGAAGACAAGTGAAAGTGATGAAGACAGGAAAATACAAATGCAAATGATGAAGAAGAAGAAAAGGCAGATTGATTTGGTTTTGTAGGTACAAGTATGTTTCCAAGGGACTTGGAAAGGTTCAGTTGGTTGGTTGTATGGCACAGGAGCAACCCTATTTTGGAGTCCAATTTGTATGGTTTAGTATGAAAGTTTGATGAAATGTCATAAATAAATCTTGGGAAATAGTTTAATCATGTTATGCAGATATAATTAGACTTGCCTCATGACTTTGGAAAGAGATTTGGATTTGGGAATGTTGAGTTTGTTGTTTTGATGGTCTAAATAGGCCTAATTGATGTTTTTTGATAGTCTACTTTGTAAGAACACAAATTTGGGTTGTTTATACTAAAGGAAAGGTTTGGGCCAATTTATTGATGGTTTTCTAAAGTGTTTTGAAGAATCTTGAAGTAGTTTGTCCCATAGTCTCAGTTTGGTAATATGAAATCATGAGTTTTGTGAAGGACAAAGAGTCCTAATTGAATGGACATGAAAGAATTGGATAAGTTTTGTTGAATGAGATTGATTGGTTGAGTTTTCTTCCTATAGCTCTGCATCATCTCCACAAGAACATTGACCTTGTTTAAATTGATGGAAATGGTTCACATCTCTTAGAAAAATTTCTCTTGCAATTGTTATCTTGGGTTCACATATCCTATGATGGGACTCCATCCAGCATTGGTACTTGGAATTCTATTACATCCAGATATGTAATTGAACATAGCAGATTGTTTCATTTAGCACCACCAATATTCTAGAATGAAAGTACTAATGCAATTCTAACCATACAAAAAACTGAAAAATCACTTAAAGTAGTAAATTAGGGTTCTTGCTCTGATCAGTGATTTACCACATCAATGAGACTTCCAATTTGAATAGATACTAATTGTTTGTCACATATCCCTATGATGGGACTCCATTCAACATTAGCACTTTCATTCTAGAATCTTTTAAAGCCTTTATAAAATGTCAATTAAGGATCTATCAAAGAAAACCAAAGTAAATCAAGAAAAATGTTAGTGTTGCATCATGTAATGTGCATTAACTTTTCTCTTATTTGAAGGTCCTAAACATCCTCATCTGGATACCTTAAATACAATTCTAAGGATAACCATATTGTAGGAATTAGCTCATCTTTTTATCCTGCATAAAATCTTGCTATTGGGAAACAAATTAGATCATCTTCTTGTATAAACCGAACACTCTTCTATAAACTAGAATTTAATTGATTTTATTTTTTATAAATTAGGTTGTATATATTCTACTAATTACATTGGGAATCTTCTCACAAAGCAGATAAGTATTTTCATATGCAACTAGGAAATACTTACCTTCTCAAAATATTTACAATTTGAATGAATTGTAATTCTCATAAATTGCAATTACATTAAATTTAGCTTCATTATATGCTTTAAATGCAAAGCAATCCACTTATCTTAGTTAGAGAGACAATGCAAATACAACTATTTTGGCCTCTTTAGACTCCCTTGAGAATGCATGGAAAATTTATTTTTCTACAACCAATGGAAAATGTTGAAGAATATTTAGTATAGATTACACTTGATTATATGTGCTTTAGGGATTGAATCATTCTTAGCACAAAATTTTTCCCTATCTCGAATAGGAAGGCATATTGTTGTTCTTGACATTTTCTATTTGGAATTTATGAAGTGATATGAATGTTTTATGAAGAAGAATGAATTTTTAGCTTTTGGATTTAACTATATTTGCGTTTTCCACCAATATTTTGGATTGTACTCAATGATCCATCTTTAGGATAAGGATAGAATAGTGATTGGAATGTTGTTTGTTTGATAGAAAGATCCTCTGATAGGATTATGGAATATGTTGTGAGGGTTAGTTGCTTTTATTTCTTCAACACTTTTGTGGATTTTAATTTTTAAAATCCTGATTACAAGTACAAAGAAATAAATATTACAGACCACTTATATAATAGAGTATTTGCTTGCTTTCTAAGGAACCAAAGTCCAAATTCTTCCTTATGTCAATGATGTTTGAGAGAACATCTAGGTGCGATCTATGGAAGTCAATGAAGCATTCAGACTTCAGAAAGAAAATGGATATGTTGTTTTGGATGTGCATCGAAAGGAAGAATTCAAAGAAGTATGTACTTTAAATACCATTCATGCTTCTTGGGATTTTGAGGATTTCTTGTAGTTTTTAATCTTAATAGGAAAGTTCTCTTTACTTTTTTATGTTCTACCTACACTTAAAGGAATCATCACTTTATCTCACAATAAACAAAAGTATACTGGCATATTTTTAAGGAATTATTATTGTAAGGTGAAAAGAAAATATTTTTTAGAAGCATTACGTTTTTCATTTTAAAGCTTTTGGATACAACTACATGGTAGTTTTTTAGATCATGGTTTCTGATCTCATTGTGTGATGAGAGATTCATGTAGTGTGATCCAAAATGTTGATGTAAAAAACTACCACAAGGTTTTATCTTAAAGCTTTAGAAATTCAAGAAAATATTGAGTGAAGAAATGGGTAAGAATTCTATATGTTTGTTGTTGTATGCCAATGTATATCTTCTAGTTGTTGGCATATATAGTTAATTGACAATTGGTTGTACTTGTATTTTTGTATTCTTGATTCCAGCTACTTCCTTAATGTTGGTTGCATAAGTTGGTGGTAAATTCTTATTAACGTGCACTTGTTCCTCATGTTTCTAATGAAGCCCTTTTTTTCAGTATCATCCAGAAGGAGCTATACATGTGAAAATTTATAGATTAATAAAAGAGTGGACAGAAAGGGATGTTGCTAGATGTGTTGCATTTGCATTCTTTAGGATTTTTCAAGGCACTGAAGAAAATCCAAAGTTTCTTTAAGGTAAATGTTTGCTAACATTGGAATTATAGGCATGTCAATTAACAACTCCATTAAGAATCTATCATAAAAGAAAGCCTATTCAAATTTTGAATACTATATCTTAAGGAATTTTTTTGAACTTGACAAAAGTGAGATCAAAACTAGATAAAAACTCCAAAATCATTATGTTATGCTCCCAAGGTGGTACCTTGAAGCCTTCTGCAAATTTTCCTAAAGGTCCACAATCAAGGTGGAATTTCTTCTTTCTATATTATGGTTTATTGGAGGCCTTTGCTTCCTTCTATCAATTGTTAGAATAGAAAATAAATGAGAAGTAAACATGGGAATTCAAATTTATAACTAGTGAGGTTCAAAAATAATTATTTGAAGTTTACCAATTGCTAGCCTCCAACACTCTAGTTGTGGCTACACAAAATACCAACTTCTCAATTCCATTTTAACAAACTCAATCCATGTTTAGTTTGATTACTCATCTCAAGTTCTTCTTTCCCTTTCCAATCACTCAACCCAACACACAAATGTGCATGTAAGAGTCCCAAAACACTACAAAGTCTTCAAGACACCTTGGTCAACTTTAAATTAATAAAAAACAATCAATTACAACATTTTCTCTTTCATATTACATCACCTTGTTATGACTATCATCATTGTGCCACCACGGTACTTAAAAACCTCAACCCTCAAATTTACTTTTCATGACACCATTATCTATTTCAAAACCTGAGACACCATTACTAGACTAAATTTAACATTATTAAACTCTTTCCACACCCTAAGATAAAGATCCTTTCACTTTGATAGACAAACTTTGATGATTGATTATACTCCTTGTAGCCATGCATCACAACACTATCAGAGATAACTTCCAACGGAGACCTCTAATATTGACTATAATCAAAAATTAGGATTCCCCTTTTCATGTACCAAAACATATCAAAATATTTCCTTAGGTTGTTTTGGTGAAAAGGTGTACAAACATACTATCTAGGCCTAAAAATAGGGCTAATTAGGTCTTCAACCAAGATAGGACTTATTGGTTATATAATATCCACACAAAAAATCATTGTTGCAGTGCTTCAACCAAAGGTATTTTGACCTATTGATGCTTAATAGACCTTTAGATAGCTATTCCCATGCTCAATTTACCAAACCCTAGGCTAAGTTCCATTGAAACTCTGAGTTTATCAGTCTGTAATAGAAAATTCAGTCAAGAATTCCAACTCTCATCACCTTAACTTTGTGTTTTAATCCAAAAATCATTAGAATATGGAGGAAAATACATGTAAGAGTAATCTCACAAAGAATTAGAGGATTTCACCAGTTGGAAAGAGAGGAAATAAATTTTCTTAACCGCTATTTACCCTTATGAGGGTTCTTGCTTGATTTCACAAAAAATCAAATAACTTACACAATACCTGATCAATCTGCATGAAACAGGAAGAATTTGGAAGGTGGTTGAAGGATCTACTATTTACAACCAATTAAACATTCTTTTTAGTCCGTTCTAGGCCATACATGGCCAAAAAATAGATATTTTATGTAGCAAAATGCTAAAAATGAGTATTTTCATTGATCTAAATATATTCAAGTCACTTGGATGTCTATACACTATAGCAACTTAGCTCCAAGTTCACTTTTTAAGTGGAGAAATTTTTAAATATTGTAGATGAAACCATTATTCAGCCTAACTACCATCATCTTGTCTACAAGGATCTTGTTGACCCTATGATTATACACAATATCTTCAATTTGGAGACATGGGATAATTGAACCATGTAATTTTTGCTAGATTTGTGGTTGTGCTAGAGTCCCATCCAATCTTCCACTTCACTATCTGGTGCAGGAGCACCAAGTATATGAAGTTCACATCAAGAGGTCAATTTGTTAAAGTCTAGGTGTTAGGGTCTTTAGGCATTAAATGTAGTTTCTTTTCATTAAATAAGGTCTAATGAGACCATCTATGATATGAATGGGGGTTTTAGAATCATTTATGTCATAAGATCCAAAGTTCTAGCAGCAACAATAGGTCCTGATGAGCCACATGTTGCAAGCACAACATGGCTTGATGATGAATTGATGGAGAAGCAAGGTCTGGAATTTTGGGAGCATGAAATCAAAGGAGCTGATTTGGAAGGATTCTTAATCTCTAAACTTCCATCCCATCCAAAGCTTTACCGGGGCCAACTTCAAAATGGACTTCGATATGTTATTCTCCTGAACAAATTTCCTCCTAATAGGTAGTTACATTGGGAGGTATTATTTTGAGTAAACATGTAATATTGTATCATATCATGTAGATCAATGAAATTTTTTAAGCATTCTAATTTTCTATTGAACCAGTTTCTGATTTGTGTCATCCCAATGGATTCTAGTAGCAGAAAGAATAAAATAGGAACTTTTATTCCTCTTCAAGTCTAGTTTTTTTGTTCACATGAATAAACTTGACAATTTCTTGTTTTCTTTTATAACTTATGCATGTAATTATCAACACAAGAATTTTAAAATCATTTAATCTGAGTCTACTTGCACCAAGAAAATCCTTGAAAGTCTCTATTTTTTTCCTCCATTCAAAACTAATGTTCAACTTAGGTTCCTCCATAGAGTATATAATTGATTGCTAAAGGACTCTATTGCTTAAATCCTAATCTGTCAGGTGTTTAATAAGAACTTTATAGGCATAAAAGTTATCCCTTGTGCATTTTTCTTGCTTAAATCATTGAAACATTTGGAATTCTCAACACATCAATGGGCAGGACTTATCTTTTCAAATCTAATTGAACTAAGTGAACAATGTATATTTTCCCATTTGTTTGTGTACAAATGTGCATGTGCATGCTCTTGTTTAGCTGTCATGGATAGTTTCTATTATAGTTATCAACTAGCTGACTGAATATATGGCCAACTTCAGGCCTACAAGCAATCCTCCATCAAAATAGAAAATTAATTAACTTCAATTGAACAAAATTTAGATTTCCCCATTTGGTTTGTGTATGTATGTTCATATTTAGGATTATAATCAATTTGTGTGATACCTCTTAGCTATGATACAAAGATTGTGCATAGTTCTTCTCAGTTTATTCAATTTGGTGCTATTATTTCTATCCTATGATTCAGGCTTCAAACCGACCCCTCTCATTAGTATTTGTCTTCCAGAACTATCTAGAAGAGGGTAATCACAATAGTACTAGAATATTTGAAAGTCAAAGATCCTTTCCCTAAAACTAAAGCATTGTTCTCGACAAACCAGAGTTGAGACGATCCAAGAACTAGTGGAAGGGAAGTTGAATGAAAACTGGAAGCAACTAAATGTTAGAGTAAAGGTTTTAATTTAATCATGTTGATTAAATTACCTTTATTCCTCTCTTAAGATTTCTCTTTAGTTTGCATTTTGTGACATTTAATAATTATATTAATTATTAAATGTCTACCTATTAGGGTTTCTTTTAGGGTTGTACAATATCCTTTTATAAGGATTCATCTTTGTAATTTATCTCTCTCGGATGAATACATTTTTCAGCTTTTAGAGCACCCTTGCTTGTTTGTCTCCATCTCTTCTTTCTGTGATAGGTTATTTGCATGCAGGTGATCTTCGGGGTCTGTGAAGCTGGCTTTCTCAACTTCTAACATGGTATCAGAGCTCCAGACATGCTACTTCCTGTTCAATTTCTGAAGAATTTGGAGCTTCGAGGGTTTGATAGGGCTTTCAGAAGTTTTCTGGCTGATTTTGAGTGGATCTAGGTAACTTCATTTTTTGGGTGCATTTTGGGCCCAAATGGACCTCACGGTTGGATTCAGAGCAGCCAAAAACCCATATTTTCATATATGGCATGACCTATTTGGGCATAGTTGATTAGGGAGGCAAAAACTTTTAGCCTTAGGGCCGTACGGCCCCAGGCACGTTTTTCAATTCAATTTTTGCACAAAAAATCAATAAAAAATCAATTTTTCTACTAGGTTTTGGGCGTGGCCAGTGTAAAAAAAATATTGCCACCGGGCGGCCTCCGCCGCGCCACCTACTCCCATCCGCCACCAGCTCTACCGCCAGTCTGCCGCTCCCACAGCCCCTTCGGCTCCTTAGCTCCAGGCCGTGGTCCTTTGGAGGACTAGGAGCCCGCACTCCAGCCCCGGATCAAACCTTAGCCCCCGCCGGTGGTCACAGATGTGACCAGGAGCTCCGTGCCTTGACTTTGTCCACCAGCCCCCTAGTCCTGCATGCGACCAAGGGCCCTGTTTTTTAGCCCCTGAGGGCTTTGGGGACCTAGTTGGTCTTTTTGGAGCTGTTTTACGAAATCGGGTGTAACTTGGGCACTTTTTCTCTGTTTTTCGAATGGAAATAAGCATTAGAAAGCTAGTTCCAAGCCCAATCTAATTGATGGATGTCTTTTTTTCTGATTTTTCTGTTTTGAAGCCTTTTTTGCTAGTCAAAGTCAGAACTTATGTTTTTCACTCCTAAGGGCGTATCTTTTGAGTCCGAACTCTGTTTTTCGCAAACAAATAGGCGTTGGAAAGGTGTTTCTGTGATCTTTCCAGATCTGTAATTTATTTTTCTAGAATATCCACCAGGTACTTTTATTCAGTTTTTTGTGTTTTCACACATCTGTCAATTACTTGGACATTTTGGCACATGGAAATGATCTGTTTGTGTGGGATGGCTTTATTTGATCTGATTTATCAGTATTGAGGTTAGTTAGTCTCAAATTTTTATTTTGAAGAGTTATCATGGGTTTTTCTACTCACCCTTCAGTTATTTTTTTGGAACGGGGTAATTATGAGTCATGGGCAAAGGGCATACTTACACATTGTAGGTGGCTAAATTTGTTGCCTTATTTGTATGATCTCATACCTAAACCAACAACTTCAAAGGGAAAACTAGCTTGGGATATCATTAGAAATCACATAGTAGGAGTTATTTTGTCTAGTGTTGATTCTAACACTGTGTGGGCTATATCGAGCATTGATTGTCCTCACTCACTTTGGACACGTCTTTGGGAGATCTATGGAGACCCCAGTCTTTCTCCATTCCCAGAGGATCCTACTTCAGATTGTCTTGTACCCATTGGTTGGAGAGAGAACACACCTTTTGATCATGATACTTTAAAGGAACTTCAGTATTTAGACACCGTTACATATTCTGATGAATCAGAGGATTGTCTCATAGTTCCTACTCTTCAGACTGAGATTATACTTGTATCAGCATCTTCTCCTATTGTTCCTGATTAGTTTGATATTTCCTCTTCTTTGGCTCCTATTGATTCAGCTAAGCAGGACATCATACATCTTTTAGACATGGCTACTTGGGATTCTTATCTTGCAGGCATTTCATCTTTGTTTGTAGAGTCCTATATTGCAGATTTGGAGGATTACTTTGAGAATTTTCAGCTCCTCTTTGTTGACAGCCATATTCCAGCTGTTAGCCCACCATCATCTGTGCATTCAGAGGTTGCAGTTTTTGAGTCTTCGATTCAGTTTGGATTTGACATCTTTTGTTTCAGTTCAGACAAAGAGATTCTTCAGCATCCTATTATGGTACACATCTTGAGACAGATTGATTCTTCTCTTTTCACAGGGTTTCTTCGACATTGTCCTTTGGATCCGTTTCTTCCCAAGGGGAGGAATATTATTTTCCGCTTCAAAATATCTTTCTGGATTCTACATCAGGCATCTACCATTGTGACAGGAGTTTCTTCATTGTGGGGGGGCCTTCTAGTTTCTTTCTTTTTCTCCTATGGAGATATTTGTACATGTACTTATATGATAGAAGCTGCCTATGGGGGGTCTTACGTTATCCACCTCCTATCCTTCTATTATTAGTGCATTTATTTCTTTCATCTCTTTTTGGAGTAGAGTTTTTCCCATGAGGTTTTCTCTATTTTCTCCACTTTACAGAGATTTGGTTGTAATTGGGTACCTGATCAGGCCTTGTTGTCGGGACCCAAGTTTACTTTCTTGCATTGCAGTTACCTTTGCTTTCTTGCATATGTTTGTAGCTGCAATCTTGCTCATCTTAAGGGGGGGTGTTAGAGTAAAGGTTTTAATTTAATCATGTTGATTAAATTACCTTTATTCCTCTCTTAAGATTTCTCTTTAGTTTGCATTTTGTGACATTTAATAATTATATTAATTATTAAATGTCTACCTATTAGGGTTTCTTTTAGGGTTGCACAATATCCTTTTATAAGGATTCATCTTTGTAATTTATCTCTCTCTCAGATGAATACATTTTTTAGCTTTTAGAGCACTCTTGCTTGTTTGTCTCCATCTCTTCTTTCTGTGATAGGTTATTTGCATGCAGGTGATCTTCGGGGTCTGTGAAGTTGGCTTTCTCAACTTCTAACACTAAAATCCTTCCTAAGAAAAGTGCCCTTTCCAGTATAACTGCCGATTCTAGTGTCTCCTTGTTCATTTTTTTTGGCATCTCCTCATTTTTCATTTCTTGATAGAGAGCTTCTGAAAGATGTGCAAGATGTTCTTCAATCTCAACAATCAATGTTGAGATAAAATGGAAGCATTGTGCTTGCAAATAAGGTGCTAAATCATTTATCCTTGAAGGAGATTTATGTGCATGAAGAAAACTTAGGAGGTCTTCCAGAATATTCTTGGATCCCTTATCTATGTTATCTTTTATTTGTCTAACCTCAGTTCCAAAATAAGCATTACGGTGACCAAACTAGTCTTCATCATATGTCATCATAAATCTAAAACTCAACCTAGGTAAATTGACACTTTTTAGGTCCCCTCTCTTGACAAGCCAACCCTCACTAGTAGTTAATTTGTTCAAATGGGTTTCAACATCTTTGTAACTTGCTAGAAATGTAACTATGGCAAGTCAAGGAATTTACCAACCTTAACTCTCTCACACATATCTGCAAATCCATCAACTATTGTTTGTTTCATCCTACTAACAAATAGGCTTTCAAAAAGTTCATCTCACAAACTCTTTGAGTGCTTCAAAACAATCTCACACACACATTGCCATGGAAACTCAACATTTGAACCAAAATCCATTTTTAGCCACTCCAAGATCCCTTCAAAGGAATCTAGACTATCCAATGTTTCTCTAATCAATGTCTCATTATTTGTAAGTTCCTTTCCACTTTTCACAAGATCAAGAAAATACTTTCCCCCAAGCCTATCTGCAGAGAGAATATCATCTACACATGTCTTAAGCCATGATAACCAAGACTATGATATAAGTTCACTCAACAAAATCATCATGGTAGCTTGTAGCTTCTCTCTATGAGATTTCCACAACTGCACCTCATTGTCTGGGTTTGGAATCCCACCAAACAACTATGATCTAGGTGGCACTACCAACACAACCTTATAAAAAAGAGGAAAATTGTTTAGAATCTCCAAGAAGAGTTCCCCATCTTGACATAGCATTACCTATATGACTCTTACCACATTACAAAAAATGGAATTGACTACCCCCACCTTATCGATCTATCGTCTGGACGTGTCTTCTAGTTCTAGCGATGCGTCAACGGTTCTATTTTTTCATCAATGTGAGGATCTTTTATCGGTGGGATGAGGTCTCCTATTCCTATGATGGTCTGATGGGGATATCATCACTGGATTTTGTGCCTATCGCTAGGAATTGGGTGGTGGTTCCAATGATGAGCTGATGTTGTTGGCACTCATAATCTAAGTCAACACCAACAAAACCAAGGTTTTGGTCTTCTTGTGTTGAAAGGATAAGAATTAGATAAGCTTCATGTTTAGTTGAACCCACTTGAGACAGTCTTTGAAAAAAAAATTATGGGGCTCGATTTCACTAACAAATGGAAAATGAAGATGCTCATAGCTCAATTGAGGACCAAATCACACCAACTGAGATGTGAGACGGGTGTTGAAAACTAATCTAGCTGATCTTTTTATGGCTCTATGTGTATCCTTGTTAAACTTTCTAGATAATTCAACCAAGAATGATTCAATAGGATTTGGTTTGTTTGTGAGGAGTTCTAGAAACAAAATAATCTTCCAAAAGCCTTTATTTGAAAGAATGTCAATAGAATGGTACAATGGTTTGGACAAATCAATGTAAACACAAACCTTTATGAAGCTACTCTGAGCACCATCATACTAGAGATCGAATCACTCAAATTTTTCAAATTGTACTCGAAGTTTCCCTTATAAATTTGATTTGATGCATTTGATAGTTCAAGCCAATCCCCAAATTTTACAGGTTTCTTGAATCTATCATGTCACGTTTGAGTTCCACATGTGCTTTATCTACATATTATTGATACGGTTAATTTTTGGTTGTCATCCAATGCTTCAAGAACTTAGCAAACAAAATCCCCAACTAATGAGGCTCATACAAGACCACCAGGATGATTTTCTTTGACTTATCAATGAACTTATTGAAGGTGTTGAAGGGTATGTAAATTTGCAAACTTTTGGTCTAAATTTGTTTCAAGTGCTCATTCTAGTAGTAGTTTCAGGATTGTGGAAAGGTGTGTATTTGTGACAAAATCTTTATCGAAGAAGTAATGTGCCCCTTTGATTAATTGTTGAATGTTCTATTTGAGCACTTGTAAAATAAGTATAGTTTATTTACATGTTTTTTTCTCAATTAGGAGCTAGTTTTTTAAATACATTTAGGTTTCTTAGCAATTGTATATGTTAATCTATAAGCTATCCATCCACCTTCTAAAGGATAACAATTTCTATTTATAGATATTGTGATATTCTGATGTACTCTATGGCTTTGTTAATTGAGATTACATATTGATAAAGATACTGAGATGTTTAGATGTAGGTCCTTAGATATTCCTTATATTAAGTCTATTATGGATCAAGAAAGACAGGTAGAGCTTTTGATTACCTTGTTATCATCATTACTACTTTAACAGATCTCCTCCATCAAAATCTAATGAGTGTGCTAAGATCATTTACTAAATGCTCACCATGTTTTTTCCTTGAAAACTAATAGAGGAACATAGAAATTATATTAATGTCCACAAATGAACAAAGTATGTCAACGACACTTAAATTACAGCTAGTTACATTAACTAATTGAGAGTGCAAAAATGAACTATTGAAAATAAATAGGCTAGGATGTGGTATTGAAAAAAAAAAACTAGAAGGGTGTCAATGCAAATGGAAAATATTAAACAAGTTGCATGTATTCAAAAGCAATGAAATGTAGTGATCTTGTAGACTTATACGTCATGCCTTAGAGGTTTTTATTCCACCCATTTTCCAAGGATTTGCACCTAAGCTTGTACAAGTATTTCCATCATTAAAACAACCATGTTTGTATGGACAATGTGCTCAACAAGTAATGTGCCCCTTTGATTAACTGTTGAATGTTCTATTTGAGCACTTGTAAAATAAGTACAATTTATTTACATGATCTTTGCTCAATTAGGAGCTAGTTTTTTAAATACACTTAGGTTTCTTAGCAGTTGCATCTGTTAATCTATAAGCTATCCATCCACCTTCTAAAGGATAATAATTTCAATTTATAGATACTGTGATATTCTGATGTACTCTATAGCTTTGTTAATTGAGATTACATATTGATATAGATACTGAGATGTTTAGATGTAGGTCCTTAGATATTCCTTATATTAAGTCTATTATGTATCAAGAAAGACAGGTAGAGATTATGATTACCTTGTTATCATCATTACTACTTTAACAGATCTCCTCCATCAAAATCTAATGAGGGTGGTAAGATCATTTACTGAATGCTCACAATGTTTTTTCCTTGAAAACAAATAGAGGAACATAGAAATTATATTAATGTCCAAAAATGAACAAAGTATGTCAATGACACTTAAATTACAGCTAGTTACATTAACTAATTGGGAGTGCAAAAATGAACTATTGAAAATAAACAAGCTAGGATGAGGTATTGAAAAACAAAACTAGAAGGGTGTCAATGCAAATGGAAAATATTAAACAAGTTTCTTGTATTCAAAAATGATGAAATGCAGTGATCTTGTAGACTTATAGGTCATGCCTTAGAGGTTTGTATTCTACCCATTTTCCAGGGATGTTCACCTAAGCTTGTACAGGTCTTTCCATCATTAACACAACCATGTTTGTATGGACAATGTCCTCAGTGGGCCGGGTATGTGTCATCATTGTGGCAGTTACACCTTGCCTCTAGATCATGTCCCACATCACTAAAATGAGGTTAATATTTAAAGATATTTATTTCTTAACTTTAGAAAGGATCCCTTTTTGTTGGGTGCACATAGGGCTCAAACATATGCCCTATTAGAACTGTAAAATTCTGAATAATTTCACATGGTTTCATACCCTTGAGTTTCCATAGAAGTCCTCATCATAAGCACAAGGGTTTGTTTTCATATCATTTTGTTCACACTTTCACATATTTGTCCCATAAGATCCATCGGGTCATGCATTTTTCATATTACAGTTCGTATCAGCATGACAATATCAAGGTCTCCTAGATCCATTTTTCTGATAAACATCTATGTTGCCTATCGGCAAGACATTTCTAATGTCATGGCGATTGGATTTCATCTACTGGCGGCTATCGAAAAGACATACATATAGTTTTGGTGACAAAGGAAAGGTCTATTAGCAGGAGTATTTTTCACTGGGGTGAGGTCTCCCCGAATGGGTCGGGTCTCACTGACTAATACAAAAAGGCAGATCGGCGAAGGAAATCATTTTCGGAAGGATGTCATAGAGAATATTTTTGGTCTCACTGACTGAATAATACAAAAGGTGCTCATTAGCGAGAGGTTTTTCTTCGTTGTAATATCATGGCGAACTTCCCTTGTCTTACCGATCGATAACATAAAATATACATCTTGATAAGACTCATGAACTTCAGAGTAGAGTCTCAACAAACCCGTTAGGTCTTGCCAAAAAAATATAATGAGTGGCTTTTGGTGAGAGGATGGTATTGTCTTGGTGATCTAAGGTGAGCTCGGGGTGTTTCAGTAAAACAAAGGGTAATCTATATAGCGTCTCCCCAACTATGAGTTGTCTTGGCCAAGGTGAATGAAAGATACATCTCAGTGAGAAAACCCTTACGTCACGGTGACATACGCGATAGATGAAGACTTTTGGTAAAGCATAATATGGTCTACGAGAGGTCTCCCTGACATTATAGAGCTACAGCGAAGTGAATGGGATAGGGGGGACATCTTGGTAAGAAACTTTCTTGTGTCTCAGTGATTGGAAAAAACATAACATATGAGCACATCTCAGTGAGACATGAAGCAAACTATATGACATCTCTCCAAATCTGATAGGTCACAGCGCAGCACAAAGAGCACGGGGTGACTGATAGTGTTATAATTTCCTTCTACATACTTACAGGGTTGTCTCAGCAAATGTTTCATTGATAATTAACAAAAAAACAAATACTGTTGGCTGACATGTGAAAGCTCAAATACAATTGCTAGCTGACTTGGATTTTGAAACAATGTGTTGTTCAGATGCATATGTATAGATATTCATTCCTGATTGTGAATGAAGAGATTAGAAAAGATTTTAGAGGAGACACAGTAGGTAGATTAGGAATCAATACAATAGAATAAAGTTCTCATATTAGAGACTATGATGCATGTTTTCAAATGGTGATTTCAATGAAAATCAGTTGTTGTGGTGGTTTATTTCTGGTGTCAGTTGTCTATTGAGTTTATTGCAAAGTATTGCTAAGCTATATCCAAGTTGATTCTTTCTGGTTGTTTAAATTGATATAACAAGTTTATTTTCATTTTATCAATACACATTTGTTGTATCTATGTGATTAATTGATTGGTTCTTTCAAGGAGAGATTAAATCCTTTTAGTTGATCACAATAATTAGGGAGATTATCTGGATTATTAAAGTAGAGCTCAGTAGTCATAATCCTACATGTTTATACAAGTTATAAACTGATCATATGCCAAAAATTTGAGCTTCTGCCAAAATAAGTTACCCACTTCTGTTTCATTTGACTCCGCATACCCAATAAGGCACTTGTCTCTACACTTCATCATTTGGATTCATTTAGTTTCCTTACATCTATTAATTGAGCATTTTAGAATATAGATTTAGAAGATTGCTATTGCTATTTGTATCAAGTTTAAATTCATTTGTTCACTTCCATCTGCCATTATGGACAAATCATTGCAAGAAGAATAATCATAAATCAAGTATGCTTCATTCAGATAGGTACACCCGCCTAGGTCTGGAAACACCTGAAGAGTAGAAGGTTTAATTCATTTGACCTTGTTTGTTACCCTAAAGCTTATCAAGAGATTGGCAGCCTCCTGAGGCATCTCAACTACATTATTGAGAGCTAACAAATTGGCGACTCTGCTGGGGAATACTTTCAGAATCAAGGCCTTAATCATAGAGTCAGGAACTTTATATAGACTCCCTTGGGAATAAGAAACATCAAGTATTTTCTCATTTTTGACAAGAGTGAGTGGCGACTCTGACAGGAATTTTGTTGTTGTTCAAACATGAATGGAAGAAGATCTCAATACAGGGGAGGTCATACTAGAGCTCCTGCTGGCAGTAGTAAGTGCACACACAAAGATAACAAGGTTGATAAGGGAAAAGGGATAAGTGAGGATATGTGCTTAATAGATAAAGACAAAGCATCCAGAGGAAATTGTGAAATGTATGATCGCTATGATACATGGAGAAACAATTCGAGTGGAAAGGCTTATACTCCAAAAGATCAAAGAAATCCTTTCTCTTTTCTTGATCCTCAGAAATAAGCTGAGTTTAAAGCCGCACTGGAGGCTGAAAAAATTAGAATTCAACGTGAATATGATCAAAAGATGGAAGGTAACCAAAATGAATTTACTGATCATGAGCTTCCTAAGGAGGTAAAAGCACGATTTGAATTAAAAAGGAAGGAGATAGAGGAACTAAAGGCTAAATTGTTGAAAGCCCAAATTACTACTCAAACAACTGATTTCCCTCCAAAGTATGTACCACCTCATAAGCAGGGTGATAATGGTGTAGGGCCCTCTAATCAATCAAATGCTCCTCACAATCAGACAATGAATCAGTACATACAACCAAATCATCCACCTCATATTCCCACACAACATATGCAACCACCTCATGGTCAACATTACATCCCACAGCATAATGCACAATACAACAACCCTATGTACCAATATCAGTATTCACCTAACCCTCCCCCTCACCAGTACACAACAATGATTTGACAATTAGATTTGGAAGGGATTCAATTATCCCCTTATCCAATAGATGGCAATTAAAGAGGTCTGGTGCCTAAGTTTACAGGGAGTAATGTGATTACTGCTGAAGAGCATTTAAGGAATTTCAATGTTTTCATCCAAGACATAGATGTGCCATATGAAGATTTACACATGAGGCTATTTATGATGTCACTTATTGAAGATGCTAGGGATTGGTTTAATAGCTTTCCAGCATTCTCAATTGATTCTATTCAAATATTCCAGGACCGATTCCTAGAGCAATATGGGAATTTAAATGCACTAGATGCTGCTCTTCATGAATTGATGGGAATTCAAAAAAATTAGAATGACTCAATTTATGATTTCAATCGGAGATTCAATAAATTGCAAAATAAGATACCTCTTGGATCAAAGTTGCCAGATTATGTAGCACTAAGTGTTTATTTGAATTCATTTGATCCTAAAATAGGGTATGAACTGAGAAATAGATTCCTGAGAGATTTGGCTGAAGCTCAGAAGATAGCACTGACAATTGAAAACAATAGGAAGGATACTGGGATAGTCAGTAAAAGAGACAACCCTAGGGATCCTTAGCAAAGCAACAATTATCAATACAGATAGGAGAATACATGCATGAATGAAAGGCCGAGGTTGCATGATATGCCTTATAATACAGACTAGAAGGATAGAAAACCTATAACAACTAGGCCAAGAAACAAAGAGACTCCTGATCCATTAAGGGAGAAGGGAACCTATATGGTGAATAACAATTATTTCTGTGAAGCTTGTGATATAAGCTACATTCCCCGAACTATTGTGGTGTAGCTCAAAGAATGCAAGAGGAGGGAATGCTGACAAGAAACAGTGGAGAAGATCACACAGTATATTTGACTTCAAATACCTTTCACCATGTTGAGGAGAGGTACTCATCTTCAGAGGATGAAGGTTATGAGTATGATGTTTCAAATCAGAAATGTAATGTCCATATGGTTGAATAGTAGGTCCTTTATGATTCTGAAGAAGATTATATAGAGCCACATTCTGTTGAGGTTCCTGCTCAATGCAGTATGAGGAGACTCACCAAAGATGAAATAGAGAGACTAACTGTTGCTGCAGTTGAGGAAGCAAAGAGTAAATACTGGCTAAGAAACATGACAGTAAATGAGAAGGAAGGTGTCCCTAAATTAATCTTTATGAAGGAATAGAAGATGACACAAGGAATTGTGAAGAAGCCAAAAAATAAATAGCATGATAAAAGTGAACAGAGGCTTGTCCAAAAGAAGGAAGTGAAGGAATTACACAAAGAGATGCAAAATACTGACCAGCCTAATAAAAGAGAGAAGGAAGAAAACAAAGGAGAAATGTCAGAAAAAAAGAAAATGATTAAGGCAGAAGGCTCCTCTTTTGACTTCATTCAGGCATTATCTCAGGTAAAATTGCCTGTTCCTTTACTTGAGATGATGAAAATTAAGGAATACAGAGACAATGTTGTTCAATTGATAATGAATTCTAAAAATAAAGTAGCTATTAAAGCAGTCAATAGGCAGGAGAAAGTAAATATCCTAGAAGTCTATTTGGGTGATGTATTAACAACGCCCGCACAAGTTGATCCTTTTTTCACTATATTTCTTATAAACAACAAACTGTTGAGGAATTGCATGATAGACTATAGTGCTTTTATAAATATCATGCTAGTAGGAGTTATGAAGTAGCTTGGCATGTGGGTTGATACATATGAGGGGAAGTGTTATGCAATGGATAACAGACCTATTCCTGTGGTAGGCATTATGAGAGATGTTGAAGTCAAACTGGCTACTTATCCACATGTGGCTTATAATATAGATATCACAGTAATTGACACCCCTCCTCAGTTTGGGATACTCTTATCAAGACAGCGGACAACAGCAGTTGGGGGGAATATCCAATTTGATTTGTCTTATGCAACTATTCTAGTAAATGGTTAGGAAGTCAAGTTTTATAGGGAGCCAAGAATGAACCAGCTTGTTGACTATGTACCACAGGATCAGATCAATTGTTTTTGTGATATGAATCTTGGCAATTTCAAGATAGAATCAGCCCAGCCAGAGTTAGTCAGTATTGATCCAATTAAAAAATATGTTGTACCTGATTGCAATGGTGTGTGGAGGATTTACTTTGGTTGAGCATGGGAGCCTGAATCATTTTGTTGGCTGGAGTCATCAAAACAATGTACCTTTGATCTAATGAATAAATTTATTAATACCATGCAGGGGAAAAGGTATGAAGACAATGGTGATGTCACAGATGAGCATCAAGTAATCAATTATACACTACAACCAATAGAAAATGAGACATGTGCAAGTAAAAATGATTCCTGTGATAGCCTATGTAATGCCCCGCCACGCAACCCTAGGGGAAGTTGCAAATCACTAACCAAAAGCAACAATTTTTTTTTTTTTAAAAGAACAATAACATACAAGTTCACCATACTTTGCAAACATCCCCTAAGGCTACGAGACAAAGATTACTTAAACCCGAATAAAACAACCATGGAATGCAAACATAGCATCATTCAATTAAGGAAATAAAGTACATACATTTCATACATGAAATAACATCAAAGACAAATTGATACATCATGATATCCAATAACAATTGTTTACATTATAATTACAACACTCATTCCCCGAATGAGGTAAATCAAATAAACATGATAACATATTACAATTTCCACCTCGATACAAATGAGGGGTAATGATACACAAGAATAACAGGAGTAAAAGAAACTAGAAGAGTGACTAGAATCCAACCATCTCTCCATCATGAAAGTCTCGTCCACAAGATCATGATCAAAGCCAACGGTGTAAGGTGCATGTTCCACCCAACCAAGTGAAACCCAAAGGCTCACCCCCCATGCTAGGAGATAGTAACAAGGATTTCTAGTCAAGACCAACTACCTCTAGACAAAGGCTAAACATAACTGAACTGACTCAAATACCCACATCACTTAACACAGTAAGAAAACTCACAAGACAATACATTGCTTC
This sequence comes from Sequoia sempervirens, assembly GCA_007258455.2. Taxonomy (NCBI): domain Eukaryota; kingdom Viridiplantae; phylum Streptophyta; class Pinopsida; order Cupressales; family Cupressaceae; genus Sequoia; species Sequoia sempervirens. Next base: position 51,843 of record VDFB02014673.1, on the reverse strand, counting down.
TAGGTTACATAGGACAAGTACACTATTGTACAACACACAATAACTGACCAACTGTTGACATAGGGAGAGTGTCATACATAAATTGCCATGAGTTACCCTAGCTCAACCTTCCTAGGCTACCAGACCCCCATCATGGGTTACCCAGGCTTGCCTCTACCGGCGCCAAACCCTCATGCAAAACTATGCATCTCATCTCATCTCGAGTCTTAACAATGCATGTTCCATGAGAGAGGCATACTTTAACTTTATTAGTGTGACGTTCCCCATTAATTCTTTTAGATTATCACTTGATTGAACCCTAGGTGAGTTACCCTGACACCACTTTGGGCATCGGACCCCCACAAAGGGCCACTCTCCTACTAACAACATAGGGATACAAAACCCCAAATTCAAGGGTAGACAACATGTACAAACTGAAAAATCCAAATTCCAACCTTAACACATAAGGTCGCATAACTCGTTCATAGTACACAGTAACCAAAACATATCACACAACCCGTTATGATAACCAGGTGATAACACAACTACCCCCACATGCACCACCCAAAAAAAAGACACAAGTTTGACCAACGCCAATAAATCACCCAACCCGAAATGAACCTTGGAAGACTCACTAACCCAAGGACTTGATAGCACAACATCGAGAATGAAAAAGACAATGCAACGAACAACAACTTGACAATTTATTCCCCTACCTTAGGATTTCCTAAATCCAAACCAAATAATGGCATAGTGCATGAATCAAGTAAAGTAATTAACATTAAATTTTACATACTCAAAAACAATTAAAATTTCATTGAGGTCATACAAGAATTTTAAACTATCAGGTTATTTCCTTTCCTCAATTTTACTTAATGATTTAAATCCACCATTTAAATAAAATAAAATAAATACATAAATAATAAACTCATTCCACAATAACTCCTTTTTTACAGAAATCAATTTTCTCATTAATTCTTTTAAAATATCATTTTAATAATCATATTTAAATATATTTATATATTAAATATATACACATAATTATCTAATACTTAAATATATAAATAATATTTCAACATATATTTAAAATAATAATTAATAATCCCCATATTTAAAATAAAATATAATATAAATATTATATTATATTTTAATTAACAACTAAAAATAAAATAAAATAAAATAACAATATACATATTATATTATATTATATTATATTATATATAAATATATACTATATTATATATAATATAATATAAAAAAAACAAACGCCAAAATTGCATTTAAGCAGGGAACCCTGCGTGGGAGGTGGGACGCAGCCCACGGCTGGCCCAGCCTCCCCCATGGGGCCGCGGTTGGGGCAACGCCTCCCCCACTGTGTGTGGGGGGCGCTGCCACAGCAGCGTCCTCCCAATGGGGACGGCTGTGGCAGTCGTGGCTGCCAGCCTTCCCCACAAAACAAATTTCGTTAACCCTAAAAAAAAATGCGCCCCTGTTCTGGCCGAAAACCCAGAACATAAAAAACACAGGGGTTTTTTTTTTTATACCAACATTAAAATTTCGAAAATAAAACATTATATATATATGTATATGTATGATATGTATATGTACATATAGATATATTTTACCAAATATATGTATATATGTATATATCATATATATATAATTTGTTAAAAAAAAACAGTTATATTGAAGAAATGCAAGCTACATAAATTTGATAAGAAATGGAGGTTTGTTTTCTTTTGATCTTCTATGTGAGAATAGTTTGAATTTCTTATCTAAATTTCTAAATCTTCACAAGATTTTTACAAGTTTATATACAATTTTAAACACAAATCTAAGATAGGTTTTTCCATCGAAAACAAGAGATTGAATCATTCAAAATAAATCATGAACAAATCTTAAATTTTTTTACCAAAAGAAATCAAGAAAACTAAATAAAGAACCTTTTTTTTTCTCCACAAACTTGAAGTTTTGTCAATGGAGGTTGCCTTTGATTTGAATTCAGCTTCTCCACCCAATTCAATCCTTCCTTCACCAATTTCCAAAAAAAACCATTCCAAACTTGCTCTCCCCTTTCCCTTTTTTTTTTTTTGAACATAAAATTCTAATTTCCTTATGCAAAGTCTTTCCCCCAAATTTGACAAAACCCTAAAAATGACTCACCCACTAAAATTTATTGCCAAAATGGAGATATTTTCTATTTTGCAATTTTCAAACAATTTCTATTGTCAAATGAAATTTGCATAATATCTTTTAATTAAAATTACATTTGCAACCCAAATGACAATTTAAATTTTCTTTTAACCAAATTGAATTCAACAATTCATAATGCCATTCTCAATTCTTTTCAACTTTATTTCTAAGAAATTAAATATAAGACATATTTCTAATTTCTGATTTAATCCAAATATCTAATAATGCCCACACAGCTAAATTGATTTAATTTATCCCTATTAATTTAATTAGTCAATAAAATAAATCTAATTCAAAATTAGATTATTTTATTAATTAAATTAAATTAATTAATTAATCACTAATTTTCCAACATTTCAATAAGGAAAAACAATCATCATTTATAAATTTCAAAAGCCATTTAATCACTTTTAACTTGCAATTTCAAATATAAAGCCAATGTGGAAACTAACAATGTAAAACACTGAACCCGACTAAGACCGATGACACACTATGGCTAGGGTGATGGTTTGACACAAAAATTCTAGTTACTATCTCCCAATCGATACCGTTGGTCGATGGACACGCTCAAACCTGTGAAACCAGGTGGAGTCCATGTCTTGTACTTGCATCCTGCACACAATACGAGTGTGAAACATGCATATAATATATTAAAACACACCGTGAAAAGGAAATGTGGAATCATAGGGCGCTCGCATGCGAGTGATGTGATCCCTTCCCCTTCACCAATATAGTATAACTAACTGAAACATCTAAAATCCATGATTTAATCAAAGCATAAAGCATCGGTAATTCACATACATGCTAATTTAATCCATAACATGAAATAATAATAACATCTGAATAAAGTACCATCACATCAAAACATAATGTTTACATCACTTAATAGATAGCGGTTAAAATAACCAAGTTCCACAACCAAAGTGATAACAAAATAAGCATACATAGAGAAATATTGTTCGATCAAAAGAGAAAAATGGAGGGGTGTTACAGCCTGCATGAGGAAGATGAAGATATAAGAAAGTTGTCTTGCATAACAGATTGTGACAGTGTATGTTATGATGGATTTATTAAGTGTTCAGATTTTGATTTAGAGCAAGGTGATTCTTGCACTTCTTGTGATGATCAAGAGGAAAAGGCAATGAACAACATAGTTCCATTTGATAGTGAAATAATGCCTCCAGTTGCATTGAAAGCCATGAAGACACATTCGATGAAGAAGAGGTTTGAACATTTGAAAATGGTTACCAAACTTTTTCAAACTCACTATATGATGAGGAGATAGAAGAAGATCAGATGAGATTTTGCCAAGGTTTTCTTGAAAAACAATTTCAAGTATTTTCAAATCCACTTTATGGTAAAGAGGAGATATTCTCAGACAAACAAAATGATGGAATAATTGACTATGCTGGTAATTTTTCTGATTTTTCATTCTTTGATGACCTTGGACTTCTTTTTGATGATGAAAAAAGTAAAGAATACAATTGTAGTGTTGAAAATAAAGGATTGTGTTCATTCAGCAGTGAGAAAATTTTAGACTTGATTACTTCTAAATACCAAGAATGTGCACATGAAGGTGATTCTGAAGATTTGTGTCCAACTTACATTTGCCCTGATAGTGAAGGATCTTTGTGTGATGATTCTTATGACTCTCAGTGCATTTCTCGAGTTGATGGTGAAGCCTTTGAATTTGATCAAAAGTTGTGTCTATTCAAGATGAGGTATGTGATTTTGAAATGTTTAACTCATGTGGAGAAGACTTTTATCTGCATACCAAGGATGATAGTGGTCCAGATTTGATTGGTTCATATATGTTAATATTGAAGATATGAGTCATAATCCAAGTGTTGTATCCAAATGGTAAAGAGGTGCACAAGGTCTCAGATTTGTTTGTTTCAGACATTGATATGATGGGATTTTTTGATTCTCAAGAGAAGCACCTTTATGGTCAATTTTCAATATAGCTGGGAAAGTGTGTTATAATACATAACAGTGAGAAAGATAATGAGGAATTTTGCATTGAATATGCATGCATTTTACATATTGAAGATAATAAGGGGTTTGTCCCATGATGATGAAGAATTTGAATTGCTGAGTGGTGTTGGGATTTTGGGCCAAACCGAGCATGATGATTCTCTAAGAACTTTTAATAACAGTGACAGAGTAGGTTGCATGAATGTCTTCAAAAAGAATCTGATGAACTTAAGAAAAAACCAGGTATTTGATAGAGGAAAGTATGGTTTGATTTTCAGACCATAATTGTTTAGAACTAATGAAGTTGAAACATAGAGGATTAAGGGTTGCTAGTGCATGGAAAATGCTTGCTAATCCTCTTTAAAATTATTTTCCATGCACAATAGTTTAGGGTTTTATTCATATCCATTTTGCATCCATTTCTTCCATCATGCTGTATTTCCATTTCCGTTCTGCTCATTGCTCATCATTTTGCATCTAGTCTGCTCACCCAAAGATCTGGATCCTTGCAATGATCTCACAATTATTCATCCCCAGATGGAGCCACTATTGGAACTGTAAAATTTTGAATAATTTCACATGGTTTCATACACTTGAGTTTCCATAGAAGTCCTCATCACAAGCACAAGGGTTTGTTTTCATATCATTTTGTTCACACTTTGCACATATTTGTCCCATAAGATCCATCGGGTCATGCATTTTTCATATTGCAGTTCGTATCGGCATGACAATATCAGGGTCTACCCGATCCATTTTTCTAATAAACGTCTATGTTGCCTATCAGTAAGACCTTTCTAATGTCATGGCGATTGGATTTCATCTACTGGCGGCTATCGGCAAGACATACATATAGTTTTGGCGACAAAGGAAATGTCTATCAGCAAGAGTATTTTTCACTGGGGTGAGGTCTCCCCGAATGGGTCGGGTCTCACCGACCGACTAATACAAAAGGTGCTCATTAGTGAGAGTTTTTTCTTTGTTGTAATATCATGCTGAACCTCCCTTGTCTTAGTGACTGATAACATAAAATATACATCTTAGTAAGACTCATGAACTTCAGAGTAGAGTCTCAACGAACCCATTAGGTCTTGCTGACAAAATCTAATGAGTGGCTTTTGGCGAGAGGTTGGTATTGTCTTGGCGATCTAAGGTGAGCTTGGGGTGTTTCGATAAAACAAAGGGTAATCTATATAGCGTCTCCCGACTATGAGTTGTCTTGGAAAAGGTGAATGAAAGATACATCTCGGTGAGAAAACCCTTATGTCATGGTGACATACGTGATAGATGAAGACTTTCGGTAAAGCATAATATGGTCTACGAGAGGTCTCCTCGACATTACAGAGCTACAACAAAGCGAATGGGACAAGGGGGACGTCTCGATAAGAAACTTTCTTGTGTCTTAGCGATTGGAAAAAACATAACATATGAGCACATCTTAGTGAGACATGATGCGAACTATATGACATCTCTCTGACTTTGATAGGTCACGGCGAAGCACAAAGAGCATGGGGTGACTAACAGCGTTATAATTGCCTTTGGCATACTTACAGGGTTGTCTCAATGATTGTTTCATTGATAATTAACAAAAATTCAAATACTACTGGATAACATGTGAAAGCTCAAATACAATTGCTGGCCAACTTGGATTTTGAAATGATGTGTCTATTCAGATGCATATGTATAAATATTCATTCCTAATTGTGAATGAAGGAATTAGAAGATATTTTAGAGGAGACACAGTAGGTAGATTAGGAATGGATATAGTAGAATAAATTTCTCATATCAAAGACTATGATGCATGTTTTCAAATGGTGATTTCAATGAAAATCAGTTGTTGTGGTGGTTTATTTCTAGTGTCAGTTGTCTATTGAGTTTATTGCAAAGTATTGTTAAGTTGTCTCCAAGTTGATTCTTTCTGGTTGTTTAAATTGATATAACAAGTTTATTTTTAGTTTATCAATACACATTTGTTGTATATGTGTAATTAACTGATTGGTTCTTTCAAGGAGAGATTAAATCCTCTTAGTTGATCACAGTAATTAGGGAGATTCATCTGGATTATTAAAGTAGAGCTCAATAGTCATAATCCTGCATGTTTATACAAGTTATAAACAGATCATATGATGACAATTTTAGTTTCTGCCAAAATAAGTTACCCACTTCTATTTCATTTGACTCTGCATACCCAATAAGGCACTAGTCTCTGCACTTCATCATTTGGATTCATTCAGTTTCTTTACATCTATTAATTGAGCATCTTAAGATTTAGATTTAGAAGATTTCTATTGCTATTTGTATCAAGTTTGAATTCATTTGTTCACTTCCATCTGCCATTGTGGACAAATCATTGCAAGATGAATAATCATAAGTCAAGTCTGCTTCATTCAGATAGGTACACCCGCCTAGGTCTGGCAGCACCTGAAGAATAGAAGGTTTAATTTATTTGACCTTGTCTGTTACCCTAAAGTGTATCAAGATATTGGCAGCCTCCCGAGGCATCTCGCCTGCATTTTTGAGAGCTAACATGCACTTCACTTACTTTTCAAAAGGATGGACTGGTCTAAGTTTTCATTCATCCTTATACCATGTTAGCAACATAAATTTATAACTTGGACACAATATGCATGAGATACAGAAGTGAGACTATTGGTACTTTACTGTTCTTATAGCCTCTATAAATTGGTGCACATTCCCTTTAAGAGAATAGCCACACAACCAAACTCTTTACTAATATGCCATGATGAGCATGGCATAACTTTTGAGCTCTGAGCTTGACTTAATTCTCAAAAAAAAAAATTGAAGACCAACTCAAAATCAAAATGACGACTAAAAAGGACTTTGGGAAGCCTAAATTTCAAAACTGAAATATCCCATAGATTATTCAAATGTCTTATTGGGGTCTTTGAAGAAAAGTATCTGGGTATGCTTCTTCTGTGTAGAGGGATTCTTTATTGTTTATTTCATCATTTCATGTGATTATTTTCTAGATTTGCTATAGGTTTTGAATGTTGCAAATTAAGTATAAGGTTTTGAACGTAGAAAGTAAGTTTGTCAAGGTCAATCATATTTAATCAATTATATCATAGGAGCTATGTAAGAACTGCCTGAATTTGTGTCTTTCTCTGAAATCAGATAAAGTTATTGTTAAACCATAACATATGTTTCAGAGTGCTTCATTAATTCAAATATTTTGAGAGCATCCTTGCAAAATCCATTTTGTGCATATCTTGCAATTATTTCATTCCATGAGATGACATCTCTTTGAGGCATTCCATCAAAGAGTTCATGTGCCTTGTGTATGTTTCCACATTTTGCATACATGTCTAATAGAGCATTTCCAACCATAATATCTGACAAAAATCCCCCATCTATTATGCTCTGATGGATGTTGATACCCTACTCCAAAGCTCCCATTTTGGCATAGGTATCGATGTTGGCATGGGTTGTGGAATTTGGCTTCACGCCTGCTAATTGTATTTTCTTGAAAGTTTCTAAAGTCTTTTCAGCAAATCCATTTTGTGCATATCCTACAATCATCGTATTCCATGAGATGGAATCTCTGATACCCTTCAATTCTCCCAACTGTATACAAATCGTGTGATCATCTCTTTGAGCACATCATGTGATTTGGAGTTCGGATGCAATTTGCTTGATTTTCCATCGGGAGGACTCTTGTGTGTCATTGAGAGTCACATCAAAGTCCCACCAATAGCTCGATTAGTTCTGTAGCAATCATCAGGAGGAATCTTGCGTGTTGCTGGGAGTCATGTCAAAGTCCCACCAATAGCTCGACAACACTCAAACATTTTGCATACATGTCCACTAGGGCAATTGCATCTACAACATCTAACAAATTTCCTCTATTATTTATGCTTTGATGAATGTTTCTACCCTATTCCAAAGCCCCCATTTCAGAACAGGTAGGAAAGATGCTGGCAAAGGTTGTGGAATTTGGCTTTATACCTACCAATTGAATTTGCTTGAATGTTTCTAAAGCGTTTTCAACAAATTCATTTTGTGCATTTTGTCAAAAACTTCACATGCTTCTCTATACTTCCACATTTTGCATACATGTCAACCAAAGCATTTCCAACTATAATATCAGACAAAAATCCCCCTTCTATTATGCTTTGATGGATGTCCATACCCTATTCCAAAGATTCTATTTTGGAATAGGCAGAGAAGATACTGGAAAAGGTTGTGGAGTCTGGCTTTAAACCTGCAAATTGCATTTGCTTGAAAGTTTCTAAAGCCTTTTCAACAAATATAATTTGTGTATATCCTGCAATTATTGCAGTCCATGAGACCACATTTCTTTGAGGCATTTTGTCGAACACTTCAAGTGCCTTGTCTATGATCCCACATTTTAGCATACATGTCTACAAGAGTAGTTGCAACTATAATATCTAACAAAATTCCTCTATCCTTTAGGCTTGGATGGATGTCCATACCCTATTCCAAGGCTCCCAATTTGGCACAGGTGGGTATAATACTAGCAAAGGTTGTGGAGTTTGGCTTTACACCTGCTAATTGCATTTGATTGAAAGTTTCTAAAGCCTTTTCAAAAACTTCAATTTGTTCATACCCTGAAATCATTGCAGTCCATGAGACTACATTTCTTTGAGGAATTTTTCCAAACAATTCACATGCCTTGTCTATGTTTCCACATTCTTCATACATATCTACAAGGGTTGTTTCCACTACAACATCTGACAAAATTTCTCTATCCTTTATGCTTTGATGAATGTCCATACCCTATTCCAAAGCTCCCATTTTGGTAGACAGGGAGGATTTTGGCAAAGGTAGTGGAATTTGGCTTTACACCCACCAACTGCATTTGCTTGAAAGATTTTAAAGCCTTTTCGAAAAATAGACTTTTTTCATACAATTGATTCTTAATGAACTTTTCTTTCAACAATAGCTATTTGATTAGATGGTAGAGAGTTTATAGGAAGCGTATCTAAACATGTCAAACCAATTGTTTGCTTCTTTTTTACAAAAAATACATGTTCAAATCCATCTTTATTTAATTTTAACTTCTTAAAAAAGCTATGTATTTGGATATTTGTATTTATTTTATGATGGAGAAAGATCCATCTTAATTCTTAACTCATTACCTATGACCTTCCCTTACATGATTACTAGGGAATAAAGAGGAAGCATGCCCATGCACTACTACTAAATAGCCTTTGCTAGGTTGCTAGATGGTAAATAATGAAGGTTTGTTTACTTGGAATCTATAATACTGATGATCAACTATAGGTGTAATGCAATTATGAAACAGATTTTTGGACCCAATGAACTCTCAAACTCTTGTAGGGTTTTTCACCTAAAAGGAGAGAGATTAGATCCAAAAATGCTTATGTAACACTCAAATTAGGATGTATGCAATATGATATGATGTAAATGATCTTAAATAAATGAAATTTACTGATTAAGATGATCTAAAATGAATGAAAAAGTGCAATTTAAGCTATGTTTGAAAACACATTGTGTATTACAAAATCACCTACAAATGAATGGAAATATGCAACATAAGTAAACCAGATTGAAAGTTTGCACCTAAAACTTTGATGAGGACTTGAAATTAATGCTGGAATGTTGATGATGTTGTTTCCTAGGCTTGGAGGGACTCATTCACCATTCTGGGCGAATCTGTCCTAGTTCTGCAAAACTAAACTGGAGCTCGTTTTGGACAAAAGGGTATACAGAAATGCAGAAAACCAAAATTTGACCTTGGAGTGGAACTCATTCACCACCCATGGTGAATCAATCCACTTTTAAATTTCTGAATATTCAATGGTTGATTCTGGAGCTTTCGGTCTACACTTCGGCTTCCTACAGGTGTCCACTTACGAAACTCTGATTTCTGAACCTGTAAGTGGATTTTTGTTGATATTTAGGTTTAAATGATGAAAAGATGACTTGAATGAATTTACAACTTGACCTTCAATGATTTGAAAGCTTCCAAGAGACCTAAATCTACATACAAACAAAACAAGAGAGAGATATTTTGAATGTTAGGGCATGGGGGTTTGCCTTGGTCAAACCCCGTTTAGGTAATTAAACCAAAATGATGAAATAAATGAATAAAACATGCAAAAATGGAGTATATTACCTCTCCATGATGATTGATCTTGAAATTCTACAGCAAAACATGTAGAATCTTCCCTTGAATGCTTTTGAAAGCTAACTTGAAGACTTCTAATGGAGAAACCCTAAGTTGCTTGACTTGAAATGAAAGATTGATGGGTGAATAATGAAGAATGGATACGAATTGAGTTGTTAGATGTAAAATGAGAATAAAAACACTTATTTATGGACAATTGTGCCTTAGTACCTGATTATACCTCATCACAAGCCAACGTGTAGTGAAAATAAACTTTAAATTTCACTTTTTTCCCGCTCAAGGGTCAAAATGGGGGCCAGATAGAACTCATTCGCCACACATGGTGAATGGGTCCCACCTGGCTGGGACTGATTCACCATGTATGGTGAATGGGCCCCATAGGGGCCATTCTAACACCTAAGAAGCTAAGGAATTAGAAAATAAGGTCTAGAATGCCATCTTGTTGGGTGTTTGATCAATTAAAGCCTTAGGATGCATAATATGGGTCAATTAAGACCTCTTAGTGATGATGTAAATTTTGGATAGGGCTTGGGACACATAAATCAATGTGAAAGTGTGATTAAATACACTTTACAACACTAAAATTAGGTCCACATAGCCTAGAAGGGCACAAAAACCAATGTGAATGTATAAATCACACTACAACACTAGCTTATCATTAAGTTTTCATTAAGAACCTTCTAGATTGATGTAACAATGTTATTGAACACATTTTATGATGTTGAATTAGAAAGAAATAAGTTAATTAAGTCTAGAAAATCACGAAAGTCCTTTACAAGACTTTACAACACTTTTACAAGACATCATTAGAAGCATGTTATTTGATTTGCAAGGGTCTAAGACCTAGTGCAGATGCTTAAAATGCCTCACAACACTAGACTAAGACCTCATTAATTCTAATTAATCATGAATTATTCCCATGTCAAGCAAAGGTTCTTTTTTTCTACGACACATTTAGCCCCCACTTTAGTGAGAGGACGAACCTACTTCAAGCTCACACTAAAGTAGACATTCAAGAGAGATCCACATGTATAGATGCAAATGAAAAAGAATGAAAAAGATCAAAGGAGGTGGCCAGGCCACCACGATCCATGATCTTAAGTCAAGCCCCCAAGATACAAAATCATGCAATGATAAGAATGAAGAGAATGAAAGACGAGGTAGATGTACTCACTCTGGGCCGATGGAACTTCTTGGTTGTCAACCGAGTGAGAAAGGCCAGCCAAACTATATACTCACTCTGGGGCCATAGAACTAGTTGTTCGTAGGGTGAGAAAGCCCAAAAAGTAAGATACATACACTAGTTAGTATGCACTCACAATCACAAAAGTGTCTATGGGGAAAATTCATCCCACTAGTTGGGCTTCCTGCTCAACCATGTTAAAGCTATACTGATTGATAACTTTAACAAGGCGCCACAAGAAAAATGCCATGAATAGAAAGGAAAGGTACCACGATCATGCAAGTTGCATTATGCAAGGTGGTAAAAATGCAATAATGTAAAATGCAAAAATTTAAAGGATGTTCAAAGGAGTCTTGTTCAGTTTATGCAAGGTCAGTCACTTAGGGAACATTGTGTCTAATATCTCCAAGAGAGACCAATAAAAGAATAGTATATTCACAACTTAGGGGATGCAATGTGTCACATCAAACCACAAAGAGGAATGCAATATGTTGAGTATTTGAAAGAGACAACAACAAAGGACATACAAGGGATAAGGTTGTCTAACCCTTTTCCCCCCACTTAGTGCTGGAAAAAGGTGAGCCTAGAATGGATGATGATATGTTGCCCCTTGCAATGGATGCAAAACATGCAATAGGGAGAATTTGATTATCCTTCAACTATTACATGGAAAGGAGCAAAAACTAAGGTTATTTATGTAAATAAAATAGAGGTGTGGAAGAGTTTTGTGTGATAGTGTTCATATTGAGTGAAGGCTTGTTGATGTTTGTAAAACAACAATAACCTAGACCATGAGTTGTTTGTTGTGTGTTAATCTCTATACCTAGGGTTGTGGATACCTTGCTCTTGAGCACCACAACCTTTTCCATTATACCCTAATTGTTTCATGAAGTCATTACCTTTTCCATAAATCTTTTTCAACATTTTGGAATCAGGTGGTTGTTCATTATTGTGTTTGTCAAGGGTTGTTGTAGAGTTGGTGGCATTGTCTAAAGTGATTTAGGGGGATGCTTTCGAAGGGTTATCTGAATTTTGTGTTGACATGATGGTTGGTTGTTCTTTTTTTTTGTTCTTTTGTGTGAGATGTACTTGCCCATAAATGAGGGTGTGAAGTCTAAAGATGCCCAATCATCACCAAAGAATTTATATTTCCATTCCTCATTGTTGTGTTCAATTTCTATGTTGGAGGTGGGAATCAATGTGTTTAGAGGACCTGTAGCTTTGTTTTCAAGATGCAAGTAACTTTCAATATTGGGATCAACTTCAACTTGATAAAATTTATTGTTATAGATATATTTCATTGTACGATGAAGGGTTGAAGGCACTGCATTCATCTCATGAATCCATGGTCAGCCTAAAAGAAGATTGTATGAAAGATGATAAGGCATGACATGAATAGGAGTTTGCAAAGTAACCACTCCAACTGTAATAGGTAAAGTGATTACACCAAGTGGTTGCTTTGTTGTATTATCAAATCCTTGAAGAGAGATAGAATCAGGTATGATTTGTGATCTATCAACTTCTAAGTGATCAAGGAGACTCACACCACACACATTAAGAGAAAAACCATTATCGATAAGAGTCCTCTTTATGCATGTTCGTTTGTGTTGAGCAATGATCATGAAAGTCTCACTTTGTTTTCGCAACTCCAAAGAAGGGAGCTCATGTTGGTGAAAATTAATGTCAAGATTAATGTAATTCAGTTTTTGAATTAAAGTTTCCACATCATTTGAAGTTGTACCATGAGGAGTTGCAAGTTGTTGTAAGGCTGTTTGAAGAATAGTGTTGTAAGTTGGTGAGGCCTAAAGTAAATCCCAAAGGGAAATTTTTGCAGGAGTATTATTTAATTGTTCAATAAGATCATAATCCTTTGTTTATGGGGTGTAGAGAGAAGTACTAGGTGGATTAGGTAAAGGTAATGATGGTGGAATTGGTTGTGGCGGTTGCGGATTATTTTGTGTGTTATATGTATGAGCAACAGTATCAGTACTAGATTGTTGTGATACATTAGAGGGATGAAGGGGATGCGAGGGTGGGTAAAGGATAATTTTAGGTTTATTGGAAGGATGAAGCAAATAAAAAGGTGGGTAAAGGGTAAGTTTAGGTTTATTGGAAGGATTAAGTGGATGCAAAGGTGGGTAAAGGGTAAGTTTGGGTTTGGGTGAAGGTTTATGTGAAGGAGGATAAAGGGTGAGTTGAGGTTGAACATTGTTAAAATCCCTTATCCATTGAGATTGTTCATTGTCTTTGAAGGGCATAATGTCCTCCATAGAAGGAGAGTGGGTAGGAGAACAACAAACCACATGCTCATGACAAGTAAGGTTTGGTTCATCCAAAATAACTTCATCACAACTAAGGGGGGGATTAATGGTTGAATTTGTTTGATTATTGATAGCAGGGAGATTAGGGGAAGGTTGTATTTGATCATTGGTTGTTTGTAAGGTCTCATTCTCTCATTCCATAGTGTCTACCATACTAGGAGAGCTTGTAATATGTTCGTCGAAGGTTGAAATAGCTTCATCACAAGTATCAGGAGGATTAATGAAGGATTTGGTTTGCTTAATAAAGTTTTCTATAGGTGAAAGGGGACAACTAAGATTTTCATGATTCTCATTAGTTATGTTTTCTAACAAATTACCTTCATCACAACTAGGAGAGACTAGGAGAAGAAAAAATGTGATTATCATGATCATTTATGACTTCATTGCTTTGTTCCCTAATATCTTCCAAAATAAGAGAGGTAGGGGAAGGATCATAAGGAGGGTTGTCATTGTTTGTTGCTATTCTATCTTTCCAAGGGGAATGAGGAGAAGGAAAAACAAGATCTTCATGATGCTCAATGAGTGTACCTTCTTTCATCAAGATATATTCATCATGAAAAGGAGAGATATCATGGGAAGGAAAATTATGGTCATCATTTGTATCTATGTTTGTATGCACTTCTATCACATCATCCACACAAATAGGAAAGATAGGAAAGGGTGTAAGTTCAATACAAGCGGTAATATGTTCCGTTTCTTGTGCATGTTTATGAAATAACTTTTTCTTTGTAAATTTGGACAAGATTGAAACTAACATTGTGAAAGAACAATATATGCTAACTCAAAATGCAATGCAAAAGTATGAAATGATATGCAATTTTCAGATGACAATTGATTGATTATGACATGTGACACTATGAGAATGCAAATGTAAAATGTAAACCATGTATGAAATGAGCTAATTAAGGTTAAATTCTATGAAATGCATGCTATAGAAATGCAACTAACTATTATAAGTATGAAATGGCACCAAACAGAAGCCCAAAAACACTGTTCTAAAGTCTGTAAAGTGTTGTTTCAGGGGTCATAAGGGACTGATTCGCCCAGGTTGGCGAATGCGTCCCAGTATGGACTTCTTTTAGATTTTTCAAAATTTTTTGACTAATATTTATGTTTTTAGAATGCTATGATGCAGGTCTTAAATAAAAAATGCAGAATTTCAGCAAATGTAAATGAATTTAGAAGCTTCAAATGCAACCTAAATACACATTTTATGAATGCAAAATTGAACTCCTAGCATGCAAATGAATCATGCAAACCCTAATGCAAGCTAGATCTAGAATGAAAGACACCAAATCAGAAAAATGGAAGTATTTGAAAAGTCGGGTTCACCAAAATGTGAAAGATTTTTGGACCCAATGAACTCTCTAACTCTTGTAGGGTTTTTCACCTAAAAGGAGAGAGATTAGATCCAAAAATACTTATGAAAAAATCAAATTAGGATGTATGCAATGTGATATGATGTAAATGATCTTAACTAAATGCAATTGACTGATTAAGATGATCTAAAATGAATGCAAAAGTGCAATTTAAGCCATGTTTGAAAAAATGTTGTGTATTACAAAATCACCTACAAATGAATGTAAATATGCAATAGAAGTAAACTAGATTGAAAGTGTGCACCTAAAAATTTGATGAGGAATTGAAATTAATGTTGGAATGTTGATGATCTGTTGTTTTTTAGGCTTGGAGGAACTCATTCACCATTCTGGGAGAATTAGTCCCAGTTCTGCAAAACTAAATTGAAGCTCATTTTAGACAAAAGGGTATCTAGAAATGTAGAAAACCAAAAATTGACCCTGCAGTGGGACTGATTCACCACCCATGGAAAATCAGTCCACTTTTGAATTTTTGAATATTCAAAGGTTGATTTTAGAGCTTTCGGTCTACACTTCGGCTTCCTACAGGTGTCCGCTTCTGAAACTCTAATTTCTAAACCTGTAAGTGGGATTTTGTTGATATTTTAGCTTGAATGGTGAAGAGATGACTTGAATGAATTTACAACTTCATCTTCAGTGATTTCCAAGCTTCCAAGAGACCTAAATATACATACAAACAAAACAAAAGAGAGATATGTTGAATGTTAGGGCATGGGGGTTTGCCTTGGTCAAACCCCGTTTAGGTAATTAAACCAAAATGATGAAATAAATGAATAAAGCATGCGGAAATGGAGTAGATTACCTTTCCATGATGATTGATCTTGAAATTCTATAGAAAAACATATAGAATCTACCCTTGAATGCTTTAGAAAGCTAACTTGAAGACTTATAATGGAGAAACCCTAAGTTGCTTGACTTGAAATGAAAGATTGATGGGTGAATAATGAAGAATGTATATGAATTGAGTTGTTAGATGTAAAATGAGGATAAAAACACTTATTTATAGACAATTTTGCCTTACTACCTGATTATACCTCATCACAGGCTGACATGTAGTGAAAATAAACTTTAAATTTCACTTTTTTCCCACTCAAGGGTCAAAATGGGGGCTAGATAGGACTCATTTGCCACACATGGTGAATGGGTCCCACTTGGATGGGACTGATTCGCTATGTATGGTGAATGGGTCCCAAAAGGGCCATTTTGACACCTTAGAAGCTAAGGAATTAGGAAATAAGATCTAAAATGCCATCTTATTGGGTGTTTGATCAATTAAAGCCTTGAGATGCATGATATGGGTCAATTAAGACCTATTATTGATGATGTAAATGTTGGATAGGGATTGGGACACATAAATCAATGTGAAAGTGTGATTAAGTACACTTTACAACACTAAAATTAGGTTCACATAGCCTAGAAGGTCACACAAACCAATGTGAATGTGTAAATCACACTACAACACTAGCTTATCATTAAGTTTTCATTAAGAACCTTCTAGATTGATGTAACAATGTTATTGAACACACTTTATAATGTTGAATTAGGGAGAAATAAGTTAATTAAGTCTAGAAAAGCCTGAAATTCCTTTACAAGACTTTAAAACACCTTTACAAGACATCATTAGAAGCATGTTATTTGATTTGCAAGGGTCAAAGACCTAGTGTGGATGCATAAAATGCCTCACAACACTAGATTAAGACCTTATTAAGTCCAATTAATCATGAATTAATCCAATGTCAAGCAAAGGGTCCTTTTTCCTATGGCACAATAATACTTCTTACTCATGTGATTGAAGTATGTATAGCCCTCATCCACTAAACCTAAATGGATGCATGCACAAAGAATACAAACAAAGCTTACAATGTTAGGATATGTTTCAGAGTGCTTCATTAATTCAAATATTTTAAGAGCATCCTTGCAAAATCCATTTTGTTCATATCCTGCAATTATTGCATTCCATGAGATGACATCTCTTTGAGGAATTCCATGAAAGTAATTTATCTTCCTCAATATATTAATTAAATTATGCAAAGAAACGTGATGTGACAATATCGTAAAGTAACTTGAAAATAACAAATCTTCCATGCTAATATCATTGTCATATTGCTTCAGCCAACCATGGGATTTCTTTTGGTTAGGTCATAAAGTCCCATGTTTTTCATTTCAGACCAATGTAGCTATATAAAGAGTAAAAATGCACAAAATTATGATGAAAATCCTTGAAATTGATGGCCACTTATTTTCTAAGCATTCCAGTTAGTATTTAGTGTAGACCTTAAACAAGTCATAGTAAAAAAGGAAAACACCTAAAATGTATTATTTTCTTTTTCTTATACCAAATGTGAAATATAGGACTATTAGAATATATAAATATTTATGTGGAAACACACACATACATATACATACAAATATACATATGTCTATATATACACATACACATGCATGCATATACATATATGCCAATATGGCTATATAAATGTATATGTATATGCATGTATATATGTGCGTGTGTGTGTGTGCATATTTCCAAATGCTACTGATACACTATTTCTCATAGTATAGTTGTCTTGCATATTTCTTTGTGTGATTATATCTGTGTGCACCTGTCTACATTTGTACATATCAGTCTCTACTTTTGAGGATTACTAGACTAGGTTTCCTGAAGACTGAAATGAACATGCATATACTATTCAACAGGTTAGATTTTAAAGATTGTGGAGTGATATCATTCCCAAGAGACTGACAATGTAACTATGAGTGAGGTAAAAAATTCTAACCATATACTGCTGAGATGACTTAGTCAGTGCAAAATAATTTGTTCGATAATTGAAAAGGAGATATTTATGATAAAGTGAAGAAGCACTTTATTATTTGAGGACATCTCTTGAAGCAACATAATTTCTAAACTTACTCAACATGGAATCAAATTGATCTTGGGGTCTTGAATTGGGTATGCACTTTAATGTTCTAAAATATGTCTTGAAGCAACAAGAATTCAATAAGTACACTGAATATGGAGATAAATTAACCTTGGAGTGCCATAAAATTAAGCATATCTTTGAAGTGAGTACTTGCAAATATGAATGATGTCTGAGATTCATGTGGTACAGAGTCATTATTATAGGAGAGAGAAAATGATAAGAAATATGAACTAGTTTTAAATTTGGAGATTGATAGGAGTATTAAAAGTTGTCCAAGAATATCTAGTCAAAGGAAATGGGGATTGTCATGCAGGTTTAAAATGGAAGCATCCAACTAATTGAATCCTAGTGTTGATTCAGGTTTATAAGACAGATCCTAAGTATTGAATACTCCTGGTACCCCTGTTGTAATTGTTTTTGTGTATCCAATACATATCTAGATACTAATGTCAAATACACCAAAAAATTCATTTCTTTTTGGGATACATAAGTGTCATTTCCAGGAAATTTCTAGATAGACACAATAATAAATGGCATTGTATTCAAACCATATCAATTCACTTGTCCACTATCCTTGAAAAAAATTGCAATTATTATATTACAAAAAGTCACATATTAGGCATGCTTTCTTACAATGGGTAGCAATTTTGCTATTTTTTGTTTTAGCCATGATATCACTCTCTACTAAGAATTTCTTATTTGTAGGATGACTAACACTTGACATCTAGTAGAGACTAAAATAGTGGAAATTCAACTAAGAACATCAATACTAAAATGCATTTGAAGCTGTAGCAATTTAAATTTTGCAATGTATGTGTAAAAATCTAGACAAATAATTTGGTAAGCATAGTTGTCTTCATCATAGCAAAAAAAATCATTCAGGGAAAAATTGGCAAACCAAAAGTATAAATTTTTTTGAAAATTTGAGAACAAATCAGGAAAATATCAAATTAAAAAAATGTAAAAATTGTAGAAAAAGAGAAAAAAACTACTTTTAAAAAAATTTAAGGGCATTTCCATAGCATACAGATATATAGAGAAAATAAAATAGAGAGTTTAACGCATGAATTGTAGATCAATGACTAAAAAGGTTGATGGTATAACCATTACACACCCAAGAAACCTTGTGAACAACAAGAATGGCTATTGGATATGACTGAAACAAAGTTATAACAACTACAATCATGCTTGCACCATGTAGATCACCTAGTATGACAAGGCAATTGGTTGGTATAGGGCTCGAGATGATTGAATATTTGACTCTATAATGCATATGTCAATATGATTAGTGATTACATTTGCAACTTTATCAATGTTCATTATTATGATTATCATTACTCATGAGTATCTGAAATATATATATATATATATATATATATATATATATATATATATATAACTGTCCCCTTTGTTATCCCCTACCATCCCTAGAAATACTCCTAAAAAAATCTTAGTCCCCGAAATGTGTTCCACCATCCTGCCGCCCCCCATATTGGAAACTTGGTGGAACATAGGGATTTATGCTTCTATGGCCTCCATAAACACTACTTGGCTTATAGATTGTTTGAGTATAATATGAATTGAATGTATTTTATTAAGTTAGCAACTCCTAAACTACAGTAAAAGAAAAATTACTATGCTAGCTGTAGATGGTAAAGGCCATTGAGGAACAATGCCATTCTTGGTGATCCCTCAACTCCAAGGAGCGCAATCAAGAGAGGTTGAGTGTTATATTCTAAAATTATAATCATGAGAATCAGTGATTTGTCTCTATAACTAGATTGCCACCTAATAGATACTTACAGAGTACAACTTCGAGAATTTCAATGTTTTAATTTTGATCAGTTCATTTTTAAGTATTGAGAGGCACAAATTTTAGTTATATTCATTACAAAATAAATCAATGATGTGACTGAGTTCATTAAAAGTAGCTTGAGTGTTGTAACAGATGTAGATTATAATTTAAATATTTGTAGCCAAGTAGCAGGTAATGTCAGACAATTTTGGCAACTGGCTAAGTTAAGTCACATATATCTGAATCGTCTTGCATGGCAGCGAAAATATGATATAATGACTTTTTTGGGTTGGGGTTGATATGAATTGTGTAACAGGATACAGTCGGAAAGGCTTATCATTAGCAAATGTATGATTCAAAGACATGACTGCAGCTCAATCTTTTGGCTTAGTATTTTGAAAATACATTTTTCTTTGTGCTCATTTTTGCAGCCACTAGTCACCATTGATGTTTGGGAGGTAATTTGATATTTGATGTGAGGTGTTTATAATTCAGAAAAATTTTAAGCATATACAAATTCACAATATCCTGTATATTTTAGTAATGAAAATATTTGGAGGTTAAGAAGACTAGCTGAGGGTCATGGTATGAAAACATTCTTTGTATGAGCATAGTTATTCGAAGTTATGAATACAAAATCATTTTTTCCCCTTTTTACATGCTAATTGATTTATTCTTATGGATTATGCAGCATGCCTATTACCTTGACTATCAGGTTAGTGTGGATATTTTTATCCGTGTTCGTAAGTGTAGATGGCTAGTGCACAGTTATGAATTTGAAGTATTTACCAAGAATAATTCCATATACATTTTGAAACATTAATTTTGAAGCTTGAATCAGACCAATATATTTTTACAATGTTCTTTAAATAGCTTTACTCTCTCTTTTAGTTTCAGTGCATTAGATGGGAATGAGTGTATCATGGTTGAATCCTTAAAAAGTCACAATTTAGATATAATTTAAAAGAATCCATGTTCTATTGTTCGACTTAACACAAACCACCAATCTCTCATTTTCAGGTTTTGGATGATCGAGTAAAGGACACACGATTGGTTTCGTTGCTTGAGAAACACCACAAATCTCGCAGGTACTTTCTTGGTTATGCAATGTTGGACATTTGTGTGGCTGGCAAGGATTCAAAGAAATTTATTTTCAGTTGATGTTATCAAAATATGTTGATAATACTTAGGCACATAATTTATTAGTGAGAAGTAAATTTTGGTGGGACAAAAAGCTCAATCCCTTTGATACTCTGATAAAACTTAGGCACATAATTCATCGGCAAGAGAAGTAAATTTTGGCGGGAAAAAAATCTCCATCCCTCTGATAATTTGATAATACAAACAAAGCTTACAATGTTAGGATATGTTTAAGAGTGCTTCATTAATTCAAATATTTTGAGAGCATCCTTGCAAAATCCATTTTGTACATATCCTGCAATTATTGCATTCCATGAGATGACATCTCTTCGAGGCATTCCATCAAAGAGTTCATGTGCCTTGTGTACATTTCCACATTTTGCATACATGTCTAACAGAGCATTTCCAACCATAATATCTGACAAAAATCCCCCATCTATTATGCTCTGATGGATGTTCATACCCCACTCCAAAGCTCCCATTTTGGCATACGTAGGGAGGATGTTGGTATAGGTTGTGGAATTTGGCTTCACACCTGCTAATTGCATTTTCTTGAAATTTTCTAAAGCCTTTTCAACAAATCCATTTTGTGCATATCCCACAATCATCGTATTCCATGAGATGGCATCTCTTTCAGGCATTTTGTCAAACAATTCAGATGCCTTGTCTATGCATCCACATTTTGCATACATTTCTACTAGGGCAGTTGCAACTACAACATCTGACAAAATTTCTCTATTATTTATGTAAATTGCAATGCAATAAGGGTTACTGGCGTGTGAAGTATGTGCAACCCTCATCCACTAAACCTGTATCACTGCATGCACCTAGAACCCAGCAAAGCTTACAATGTTAGGATGTGTTCCAAGAGTGCTTCATTAATTCAAAGATTTTGAGAGTTCATTGCAAAATCCATTTTGTGAACATTCTGCAATCAATTATTTCATTCCATGGCTGCAAAAGCATTGATGACCTATCCAAGACATGAGTGTAGGATTCACCATAGAGATAGCAATGTTAGAATGAGTGATACTCTGTGCCACAGTTCATGACTTGATGTTGTTTTTTTTGTGTGATATTGTAACCAATGAGTTTTGCACACCAAAACCACTTGAGGATATTTATATATTTAAAAATCTTGTTTCCTTTAGCTCAAATCTGGTTTGTACTCATTTCTTTGATGCATACAAAGTCTAGAATAATAGAGTTTAAGAGGATGAATACCTAGTGTTTGATAAAATATGTATGGGAAATGACTTTTGATGGTGTTTTAAGCCTATAGATATCTAATAATAGGTGTTCTAAGCATTGGTTGGGAAAATTTGTGATTGGAAGTGCAAGAACCAATAAACCTTTGTGGTGATAGACCTAATTAGACCTATTCTGAACGTGGGTAGTCTGATTTTGTGCATTGATCAAAAAACAACTTATGGTAATATTTTGACATGTTTTAAGGCTCCCTAATGAGTATTCAAATCACCTATTACAGTCTTTAATAGAGGCCTGAATCAAAAGATCTTTTTGACAATTTG
Source organism: Sequoia sempervirens (assembly GCA_007258455.2). Classification (NCBI taxonomy): domain Eukaryota; kingdom Viridiplantae; phylum Streptophyta; class Pinopsida; order Cupressales; family Cupressaceae; genus Sequoia; species Sequoia sempervirens. The sequence goes on along the minus strand of VDFB02014673.1, from coordinate 29,296 downwards.
TGATGGAATGGCTACTAGGACATAGTTTCCCAATGAATGAATATCCACCATGTGGATGGGAAGAATTTTATTAATGTTTGTTTTGGCTTATTTTTGTTTAAAATAAGGTGTTAAAAGGGTCTCAATGATTGGGAAGGTTATTGAAAGAAAGGCTTGTTGTTTGGGGAGTTTGAGTCATGTGAAGTCATAGTATGAATTGGTGTCTTGACTGTAGAAATAAGAGATCTAATGGTTCAATGTTTTGTGAGTATGTTCTTGAGTGATTTAAATCAAAACATGATGATTACAATTTCTTAAATGTTTGATAAAAGGTTGGTAGCAAATAGGCATGGTTGAATGTTATCTTGCCTTATAAAACAATTTGAATGACGAGTGAATTTAGCTTGTTGGTTGAATGAGTTGTTCTTAGAATTTTTGATTAGGATTATGCTTGGTTTTAGTCTACAAGAGTATGTTCATGGTGAGTTGATGGATTTGGAACACTAATTTGTTGTTTTGAAGCTTTGTAGCATTTGAATCTTGTGAAATGAGGGAGTTTTGTTGAAATTTTAAATGGATTCTTGGTGATGGTTTAATTGATCTTCTCATGATTGTGATTAGGGTCTAATAAACCCTTGAAGTTTAGTGATTTTGGTTAAATGCATACAAAAGTTAGTTGGGTGTGGCCTTGCATTTATAGCTGTTGGAGGATCTAGTAGGTTATGATCTCTCGTTGTAATAAGAGTTGGAGAATGCTTCATTATCTCTTTGCTTAGTGGCTATGATACATGCAATTGTGTTGTACAAAGTTGATTTTAATATTTTTCTTGTGAATATATTGAGAAACCCTTTGAATTTCTACTGTATTAAAGGATTATATGTTTATGGTGCATAATCTATTGTCTGATGTTGTTTGTTGTTGTATATGATGCTTAGTTTAAGGAAGCAAAAAGAATCTAAAATATAGGAAGAAGTCACCAACTGATCTTTTTTTTCAATTCTCAGGCCACTTGAATGTTTGTTGTATTTTCTTTAAAGGGTTGTTTGTACTTTGTAGTATCTAGAGGTTTACGTAAAAACTAAAAAAATTTAGAGAAATTGTAACATGGTGGGCATGAAAGAGAAGATGCAGAGTTATGATATTTTTTTGGTTTTTGTTCTTATATGGCCATGCCAAAGTCTTATATGAGTTTTGTCTTTTGGTACAAGAATATAAATTAAGGTTACAAACAGATCGAGTTCCCAAGAAGGGTGTTAACTATTAGCAGATACTTGCATTAGTTGTACCATCCATTGTAATTTGTATCTACTATTTTTTTCACAGAAATATTAATGAGTTACACCATGCTATTCTAGGTAACATTCTTATTTGCTTTGCATTCTGTCTTTGTATAAATGGTTTTCTATTTTAGTTGATTTAGGACAACTACTGATAAATTGAAATTCTTGATTTGAGTCTATGACAGGGCTTTTGTTCTCAGTACTTGTAACTACTATTGTAACTAATGTTGAAAGATGCAGTTGATCAACCTCGCCCTGAACTTTTTTTGGCAGTGTTTTTCAAATGGCATATCAGTTGAGAACAACTTATCAACCTCTAGTACTAAACTTTAGTCTTAGCTTTTTTTCTCTTCCTGATTAGTGATTATTTTGGTGGCAAACTCTTTATTTATTGTTATTATTATTTTATCATTGATGATTCAAATTAGCCTTCTAATTGGTATGAGGTTGTTCCAAAAATTTGATAACATTACAGGGAGGGTTGAGTGTCATGGCAATGAACATGTCATAAGGGAAGGTCACAAAAGCTTTCCCAATGGACATACTTCATGTAAGTGCAACATCCTATACTTTTTGTTAAAATCATCAGGGGAGGTTTCCCTTTATTTATAACTTGTGGAAAATTTACAAGGTGTGGAATATACAAGAATACTTGCATTCATATAGAAATCAACTATTAGATCAATTATTCAATAACATGCTATCTTAATAAAACAACACCATGCAGAGAAATAATGACAAATTTTCTCTTGTATTTGACTTTTCTGAGTTTTTGATGTGAAAATTTTGAAACCTTATTTTTAGGCTACAACTCCAAATCGGAGAAGTGAAAGGTGAATACCAACGAGGAAGAGTTTGGAGGAGTCAAAACCAATAGTGGCGGGAAAGCTGTGGATTTGCAAGGGGATTAAATGGGTCAAGCCCCTATAGGAGGTTGTTGCCATTCCAAAAGGACTACAGTTAAGGAAAGGGAAACCAGTATATGAAAATAAGAGTATTTTGTTTATATAGTGTCTGTAAGTTGTACAGTGTCACTGAGACATCGAATGCAACCAATGAGATTTTGATTTACCAATGAGGCTTAATGAAGTAAAATTTTAGAGTGGTTTTTTCTCCACTCGTAAATGTTGTGTTGTGTCTTCTCTTAGTTTATAATCTGTTTGTGTTTGTGTTTGATCAATCATATTTGTTCAAACATTTTAGTCTTCATTTCATGATGTTTTTTAACATTTGAATATCTATGATAGTTGAAGTTTATATGCATAAATTTGTGAGGATTAATTAAGTTAGATTTGATTTGTAATGACTAAATATATGACTAAAGTAATGAATAAATTAATGATGACTAAATACATGACTAAATTAATGATTAAATATATGACTAAATATATGACTAAATATATGACTAAATTAATGATTAAATATATGACTAAATACATGACTAAATATATGACTACCATGACTAAATAAATGACCAGTTAACAACAATCAATGACTAAATTAATGACTAAATATATGACTAAACAAATCACTACCATGACTAAATAAATGACTAAATTAACGACTAAATCAATGACCAAATCAATGACTAAATAAATGACCAAAGTAGTTTAGTCATAAATTTGGTGGTGTTATAAATGACTACAAATAAACCACTAAAATAGTCATATGACTAAAATTAATGACTAAACAAATGACAAAATCAATAACCAAATCAATGACCAAATCAATGACTAAAATCAATGACTAAATAAATGACTAAAATTGTTTAGTCATAAATTTTGTGGTGTTATAAATGACTACAAATAAACCACTAATAGTCATGTGACTAAAGTTAGTCATTTATATGCAATTTTTAGTATTTTATTTAGTCATATATTGTTGTTTTTGTACTAGTGGTCGGACTTGAATGAAAGCATCTTCTTCCTTTTTTAGTTCTTTAGTCTCCTTAGATTGATCAATATTTGAACTACTAGATGCCTTTTCATTAGGATCCTTTGCAAATGTCTTCATGGGTTGCTTTGTAGACTTTGTGCTCTAACTTTCATCAAATCTAATACCGGTTTTAATGTGGGGTGATCTTTGACTATTTATAATCTCATTTAGAATCTTTGTCCTCTTTTCAAACTTCATGTTTTTGTTCCTCTGATCATTTTATTTCTCTAGATCCTTTCTCAAAGATATCACTTCTACTTCAAGCCTTTAATAATCCATTTCCTTTGCTTTAAAATTTTCTTGTCAAGACATCTTCTATCCTCTTTGCTTCTTCTATCTAAATTTTTAGATCTATAATCCCCTTTTCTAATTCCTTTAACTACAACTTTTATTTTTAATTTTCATTTCTTGCTTTCAGCAGTTCATTTGGGGCAGCTACAAATTCTCCTTATAAATCAACTTCCACATCTTCTTCATCATATATCAAAAACTTTCTTTTTTTGTATCACCATCTAAAGTCTCTCTTGCCATGAATAGAGCATTTTCTCTTTCACTTTCACTTTTGGATGTGTAATGATCATATTCATTAGATGAATAGCTATCTACCTTAGGGTAGAGACTTTTTTTATACTTATTATAATACTTCTTATTCTTGGACTTATTATAGCTCTTTTGATAGGGATTGCACTCTTTTTTTTAATCACTAATTCCTCTGAAAGGAAATTTAGTAGCAAAGTGACCTATTTTACCACAATTGAAGAATTTGAAGGGTAACATACCTTTGTACTTTCCAAAGCCTTTCTTTGTCTTCTTTACAAAATTTTCTTCTTCAAGATTTGATTCATCACTAGAGTCATAATCTTCATTTATTTTTCATGCCTTGAAAGTTGCATCTTTCTTTGAAGTTTTATCATTCACAATCCTCATCTCATATGAAGTGAGTATCCCATATTGTTCATCCATTGTTAGAGTTTTCAGATCTTTGGCTTCTTAATCATTTTTTTTAATCAAATCTAGTGGGAAGAGATCTAAGTACCTTTTTTAAGATCACTAGCTCTTTCACTTCTTCACTAAGACTTTTGATTGTATTGACAACTTCATCCACTCGAAGAAAATATGCAACAATATTCTCTTCTTCCTTCATCTTCAGGCTTTCAAATTTCCCTTAGTAGGTCTAAAGTTTTTCTTGCTTAAATTTTCCACCACCTTCATAACTATTATGAACCTTAACCAAAATCTCTTTTTCTATCTTGCAATACATTATCTTGACAAACTTAGATTTATGTAAACCACATAACAAATAATTTTTTTCTCTTGCATCATTCTCATAGGATGTCTTTCTAGAGCTTGATCTCTTGGAGGATTTTCAAGAATTTCCTAACCATTTGCAACAAATTTCCAAACATAAAACCCTAATGCCATCAAATAGGATTCCATTGTTACAATCTAGAAAGCATAATTGGATCCATCGAATAGTGGCACCTTGTTTGAAGAAAGACCTTCTTGTCCTATCGTGTGTGCCATCCTAGATTCACCTCAAGATATTAGGCTTCACCAAGGGACTTAGCTTTGATACCAATTGCTAGACATACAAATAGTGAGAGGGGGGTGAATCAATATTTAATACTTTCTACTTTAAACTACATATTAATTTAATACTATGAAAAAATAATCAATGGTAATGCAAGTAGTGAACACATCCACACAAAAGAGCACCAGATTTACATGGAAACCCTAAGGGAAAAACCACAGTGAGAAAAGATGCTTGGAACTACTACCCAAATCTAGCCTCACAAAAATAATATAAAACTTAACAATAATTTTGTAGGCACCAATCCACAGGAATTAAAACCTTAAAGGGAGACATCAATCCCATTGAATATGATTTCCAGGAACCAACCTACAAGAGACACCAATCCCCTAGAATTTTATTTGCAGGTACCAACCTACAGGAGCCACCAATCCCCTAGAATTTGATTTGTAAACACCAACCTACAAGAGACGCCAATCCTCAAGCTTTAATATAGTCATTGAGCACCTTGAATCAGATTAGGAGGCTTCAACCTCACATTACAAAAGGAATATAGATCTTCTTTTACACAAACTAATTTGCATTAATAGGTGAGAACATCCTATAATGATATCTCAATTTCACTCAACACACTTGACTTCTTTTCTCAAGTGAAACATCATTTATTCATACATTTTTCACTCCTCACACCCTCTCACTTTCATGAAATGATCAAAAATACATATCCATTACATAATGTTAACAACATATTTATGTCGGCCTAGAACCCTTTAACACCATCTGTAATTAGCCATGCCGGCCAAAGACAAAACCTTAATTCAAAATGATGTGAAACGTGTAGTTGGCTCAACCCCAAATCAAATGCATTACCATAGGTGTAAGATGATGTCATGCAATTCCTAACATGATCTTAATTGGTCTTGTTTTACCTTCGCACACATCCTCCAACTGGTGCACTCTTCCCTTTTCTAGCCCAAGCCTTCAACCATCTGTCACAATTATGAAGTATTATAGTCTTCACTCTGTCATTTCTAGATGCTTATATCTGAAACATAAATCTTATGAAATATAAAACTAACATACATCCTAATCATATTTACTTCTTTTGAACCACAAGAAATAATTATGAATGGTGGTAGAATGCGGCACTAGAAACAATGACAATTCAATATAGTGCATATTCTAATTCTGAGCAACAAACCTCAAAACAATACCACAAACATTTCTAGAATTCTGCACAAGTAGTAGACATACATGAACCACTAGTTCCATATGTACCTAGACTTTCCATGTTACCCTTTTTCAATAATGATAACATTAACATCTGCAATTGAAATACCACTTTCACATATATTTGAAATCAATGACAATGATAATCGACCACTGACATGTACTACTTTCACATATATTTGACAATAATGAGAACACTATGTACAACACCATATGCTCATGTTTTGATTGGGTACATAAATTTGTGGAGAATCAAAAGACTCACTTATTGGAATGGATATTTGTCATTTTAGTCTAAGCTCAATGTACAAACTTTATACCTTGAAAAGTGAAAGAAAAGAGTAGATTAATCTCTTGTATTAGCTTGTTCAACATATACCCTTTTTATTTAATATAATTGGGCCTAATGTGGCTTCAGGTATATAGAGGGTATATCCCAATTAAGTTTGCAAAGCCTATTTTAAGACCTTTCAACCATCTTTTTTTGTATTATACCAGTATGAGGTTAGACCTAGGAAGTTACTACTAGAGTAAAATAGCTACTATTTAATTATTTTTATTTTTTTTTATGTATTAAGACACATTATATGGCGATGTGTCACTTGAAGAGGTAGTTGAACTCTTCAAGTTTGTGTGGAATTTCCCATTTTCCACTTGATGGAACTTTGTTACCACCTTGATTTAATCACTCCTATAGTGACTCAAACTCATCTTTATATATGTACATCATCCTCTTTGAAGATTTCACACACTTCAATTCATTCCATCTTGCATTCTATTCATTGTTTCTCAATTTCATTTTTTTTATATTAACACTTAATTGGTGATCTTGGATGTATCAACATGCTATCAAATCCACTTTGTATTTGATTATTGGTTTGAGTTTATCATCTATGAAATATTTCTTGAAAAATAGTGCATATGCAAATGTGTTGATGTGTGTCAGTTACTAGTTCATAAAGGTCAACCTGTGAGAGTTTTTTTAAATATAGGTGCATGCAATTATAGTTTTTTGTGTGTTGCATTTCTGTGCATTTGTGGATATTGGAAGGATAAGTCGCTTGTGTATCAATCCAAGTTGAGGGCGATGCCAAATTAGTAAGAAATTTTTGTGAGTATGGGCATTTAAGTGTAGGTATGATCAAAGGATGTGTAAGACAAGCCCATGCAACCCTCTTATGTTCCATCAAACTTCTAGCTTCAATATCTTCCATAGGAAGTTATGATCAAGTTTTCTACTCTATACGGCCTCTTCCCACACAGGCGAATCGATCAAATGTAAAGGCACTTCTTTTTTTGACAATAAATCTTTGTTGCAGACCTCCAAATCTCATTATTTGTTGCATTAGTTGCCTAAATTTATGTTGTATATGAAGTTTTTTTATTTACATCACAAGGCCACGGTGTAGGGATCCTTTGACATGCAGCAAGCAAGTTATCAAAGGCCGTGCAATAAGGTAGAAACAACAAGCCACGATTTCAGGAGTATCTTTCTACCAAATTTTCCTTTTCATCACTTGATTGCATGCCATTTGATTCAGCCTCATTGTGTTGCATCTACCAATGTTTGAATAGGTATCTACTTACAAATTATTTGTGAATAAAAATACTATTTTTTCCTCCACCCAGCCTTCAAATACTTGCCACATCTCCTCAAATAAACCCTCCATGCGCAACACTAAGGCTTCTTTCAATTTGGTTTCTTAGTTGTATCATTTAATTTGTTACAAAGTAAAATTTAACATTTATGTTACAACAACTAAACCTAGATTTTAGCCTCTCTTTTTTTGGAAATCAACGTTTAACAACCATTTTTGGTTTAAAGTTTGATTTCAAGTTGATTAAAAGTGTTTGGAAGGGGGATTAGTTTTCTTTTTGCTGCATCTTTTAAAAGGTAAGTCAAAAAATCAATTGTGAATATTTTTCGGAAAGATCTTTTCAAGCCTGACAAACTAGCATCAAGACGATGCACAAATTTGTTAAATTCAAATTTTTGTCTCTTCTTGTAAAAGGAAATTTTTTAGGTTCTAAGTACAAAATTAGACATAAATGATTATTGTATATTTTGATTAGCTACTCACATTGAGTAAAGATCTTATAAAAGTAAATACCACTTACCCATTTCATAGAAAATGATATCACATTCAATTATAAAGTGCAATTATTCATTACTTTGAAATTGTTATATGCATTAAAACTTATAAAGTGCCAAATTTCAAGGGGGGTCAAAAATCATAATCAAGAGGGGTCTTGTGTATTATTTTGCAATATGAATATAATTCTAAAATGATGAAAAATAGGTTGGTATATATGTGGATTAAAATATGATATGATGGACCTATTTCTCACTATTTCATTAAGAAATGAGATACCTGCAATGAATTGATTATCAACCCTTAGGTGAATCAATCCAAAGTGAGAATCTTCAGATTTCCTTATGACTAAAGGATGGGGGTCAAGGTCAAACAACACTTTCGAGAGAAAAAATAAAAATAGTAAATCAGCTCCAAAATGCAATCTAACACTTGAAACTTGAAGATTAAGCTCAATATTTGTAGAACCAAAAAATAGAATGCAGATCTGAGAAGGGTAGAAACATATGTACTAGTCACCAAAAGTTCTTTTTGGAAAATGATCTAAGACTCATTCACCCATGGGTGAAAGGGTCCAAGTACAGGGATTTCAACAATCTTTTGAGAGCCTCTGGTGTGGATCTGTAACTTCTAATTTATCTAGGTTTCAGTGTTGAAAAGTCAGAAATTCAATCTATAGGTTAGATTTTGTGATTTGGCAACAACTTTGACAACTTTACAAATCTTTCTCTTTAAAAGGTCTTCAAGTCTTCTTCAACCTATATCTGCAATCACACACACAAGAGAAAAAAAATGTTTATTTTTGGGTGAATGGGGCTTTACCTTGGTCAAACCCCATTTTGGTAATCAAACCTTGAAATGAAATAATGAAATGAAAGAGGGAATGAAGAATGAACAAAGCTATGTTACCACTCGACAAACCCTTGAATGAAACCTTGATAGTGGAGATCTTAAGAGATCTACAACTTCCATGAAATGTCTGAATTGGATGTGGATCTTGACACTTGAAATGATTCTTTGAATGCCAGAATAGATCTTGAAACCTACATCACAATGTTAGCTCCAAAAACATGCATGATGCAAGAAGAATTTGACATAATGAATAGATCTTGAATTCTACAATAAATCTCTAATATATCTGCTCTTGAATTCCCTTAATTGCTCTTGAAATGCTCAGAAAATGCTCATAAAAATCTCTTAAAAATCTAGGTGAAACTTAGTGAAATAACCTTGTATTTATAGGTATGTATCCTTAATTTTTTGAAATTCAAATATCACAAGTAGAAATTGAATTATGGATTTCAAAACATTAAAATTCCACCAAAAATATAATTTAAATTTAGGTCCAAAGGTCTAGGGAGGACCTATTCATCCCTGGGCGAATGGGTCCCAGGTCCCTATACCTAGAACACACATTGCTCAATGTAAATTATTATGTTTAGGAATTAATTATTGTTGGGTTTCCCCTTTAGAAAATATAATTAATTAGGCTTGTAAATGAATTAAAGGGCTAATTAAGGTATAATTAAGCTCAATTTAGTTAAGAGGGCCCAAATAAGTGTGTAAATGGAAATGGGTACATTTAACAACACTAATTTAAGACATTATTAAGTCCAATTTAACTAGAAGGACCCAAAAAAGTGAGAAAATGTAAAGGGTTACATTTTTCTACACTACATTTAGCCCCCACTTTAGTGAGAGGATGAACCTACATCAAACTCACACTAAAGTAGACAATCAAGAGAGGTCTAATTGTACAATCGTTGGAAGGATAAGAAGACAATGATCAAAGAGGATGATCAAGCCTCCAAGATCTAAGATCTCATGGAACACACCTTATGGATCAAAAAAAAGTTAATCATACCATGCCAAAGACTCAAAAGGAAGAGAAACAAAAAAGGTAAAGATATGGATCAAGCCTCAACTATCCAACATGATGTGGAACACACCTTAGCTGTTTGTCCAAAAAAATTTACAAGTGGAACTTGTTGTCCACTATGCAAACAACAATACACTCTCTCTTGGGCTAGTGAAATCTGTTGTCCACTAGGTGAGCCCCCAAAAGGTGGCAAATCAAAGAATCTTATTAGGATTCCATACCATACCAAAGTTATACCTTCGATAAATTTAATAAGGCACCACACAATATGAACTTCGAGCTTCATAAGTTTTAGCAAGCTATGTTCTGCTAAACACTTATGGACAAACAAGGCACCATAGGCAAACAAAGTGTGTTATGCTTGGTGGACATGAAAAAGAGTTGAAACTTTGAGCTTCATAAGGTTATCAAGCTACATTATGCTAAACACTTATGAATAAAATGAAAATAAAATAAAACATGTTCAAAGGGGTTTTACTTATTTCATGTAAGGTCTCCTCTTAGGGAACATCATGTGTAATATCTCCAAGAGAGGAAAAATATAGGGTAAAAGATTCACAACTTAAGGAATGAAATGTGTAGCATCACCACTAAGAAGAACTTGGAGGACATCAAACCCAATGACACCACCAAGAAGAAGACACATTGCAAGAAGTAAGAACACATAATGAAACATAAGATATAATCCAAGATCTCCAAAATGATAATGCCAATGTATGCCCCCACTTTAAAGAAATTGCTAACACCACACTATGAGAAATTACTTTAAAGTAGCAAATGATAAATGCTAAACAAGACATGAGAGCTTATTTGGAAAGCCATATGCCAAGTCATATGTTTCCAAATGAAGCTATGCCATAAAAAAGGAAGGGGTTACCCCAAAAATGAAATCCCAAAATCACATGAGGGATCCACGAATTCAGGAGTTGGCATATGTATTTGCTACAATGATATTATAGAGGTTGGAAATGTCATCATTCCCCAAATAACTCATGAAACAAGAATAATGACACGTAGATACCGAAAACAAAGAAAGCCTTCTGGGTCAACATAGAAGAAACCTAAATGTATTGATGCCTTGCATCATCCCCAAAAGGAAAACACAAGACCAAATTAAAGATAAAGGTTGACAACATATAGAAGAATGTAGATACAAATAGAGGAATGCACGTGAAGACACATCAAATAGAATAGTACGGGGGATCACATTATGCACATGCAATCACATAAAGAACAAAGGAAAATAAAGACAAGACTATTAAGGCACACACAAGTCAACCTATAGTAGGTGGTCCACATTCCAATCTTGTTCATCATATGTGGAAGGAAGACAACTAGCCAAAGGGACAATGTCAAGTGCCAAACAAGGACAATCACCAAGTTCAACACTTGGTGAATCACTCTTTGTAGGAAGATCATCATGATTATTATCATTTAAGCTCATGGAAGAGGAAAACAATAAATTTAACTCTTTATAATGCACTTCCTCATCAATTTTAGCATTTTCATTATCACCATCAAAGTCTATCACAATAGAAGGTCTAATGATAATATCCATAGAAGAGGCTTGTTCTTGTTGTGTTTGAAGTTTATGATTTTTTTTGTTTCAGTGAAGTAGGAGAATCATCATGCATTTCTTGAGGTAAATTTGGAATTTTTATTTTCTATATTGTTCTTTTCTTCTTTTGCTTGTAACAAACAAGCAATAGCATGATGTCTATGTCTACACTCTCTAGTATTTTAGTTTCTTTTTGTTCAATTTTCAAGTTGTGATTATGTAGGAGTTGGTTTATCAACAATATGTTTCCTTTCTTCCCTTAAGGGAGGAACAAAAGGAACCATGGGAGGTTGTTCAACCACTTTCTCTTTAGCTTTTAAACTTGTTTTATTTTAGGAGGCACAATGAGACTTATTTGGTTATCTTGTGGTCTCTTATAGGAAATGGGTGGAGGATTTTCTATGTTTTGGTCTTGGTTACTTGGAAGAGATTTTGGTTCAATCATAGTCTCATCAAGGACAGGAGGCTCAATTGTGGTTTGAGGCATATTGGTAAGGGATAATTTTTCTATGCATTTTTCTTTAAAATTTTGATAGGATTTGAAAAAGAAGTCCTCACAAGGCCTAATAGGTTCCATAGGTTTGGGCCAAAAGAAATCTAATGAGAAATTCCCACGGGAAGACATAAGATTAAAGCCACTATGATTCAAAATAAAGATCTCATTTCCAAATGGAAACTTTAATAATTTATGCACAATTGAGGGGATGACATTCATGTAAGGAAGTTAAGGTAACAAAACAACTTCCTACACTAATCTTGAGAGGAGAATAATGCAAAAAATTTACAGATATTTAACAGTTACAAAAATTTCAATAGAAATAAACACAAATATCAAACATACTACAACATAATGATTTACATGGGGAAAACCCTTTTGGGAGAAAAACCCCACACTGAAAAGCCGTATATATTATTTAGAAATCACAAAGATTACAATATACTTGTAGAGCAAGCTTCTCACAAGAGTTGTGAACCATTTGAATCTAGACCTTGCACAAACACAATAAACATGCAAACAATTAGATCAAACACAAGGTTAGAAACAAATGATTCCTCAAGAAATCCATTTGAAATTTGCAAAAGATAAGAAATGAAAATGAAGAACACAAATGAAACAATTAAATCCTATCTAATGCAAGCAAACTCTTGATCTCTTGAGGGAGTTGGTGCCAATTTGATGTGGAAATTGGCCCTTTCCCAACTCCTTTTGCAAGCTTGATGATGAACGAATGAAGAAGAATGAGAAGAGAGTGATCCACTTGATGAAGACTTTAAATGTATGCTCCAAGCTAAAATCTGCAAAAAACCTAGCTATGATTTAATGAGATGGATGAGAATTGCTAAGTATTTTAGCATGGTAACTTTGCTTGAGATGTGGATGATCAAATGCATGGTGAAGCATTCTATTTATAGAATGTTGAAATGGAAACAAAGCCAAAATAGAGCAATGTGGGAAAAGATTTGGCCAATGGCAAAATGCCACTTGTCCAAATGTGATTGGATGAGGAATGAGCAAGTTTTGACAAATGTGCCAATAAATCTACAAAAAACGCAAAAACCTAGCTATGATTTAATGAGATGGATGAGAATTGCTAAGTATTTTAGCATGGTAACTTTGCTTGAGATGTGGATGATCAAATGCATGGTGAAGCATTCTATTTATAGAATGTTGAAATGGAAACAAAGCCAAAATAGAGCAATGTGGGACAAAGATTTGGCCAATGGCAAAATGCCACTTGTCCAAATGTGATTGGATGAGGAATGAGCAAGTTTTGACAAATGTGCCAATAAATGCATTTTTGAATTTGAATTTTGAGAAAAGACATGTAAGAGGGGGAAAGAAAATTGCATTGAATGCCACTTGGCTCAAGGCAAGGACATGTAAGAAGAAGTAAATGCCTTGTTGGAAGGACTTGTAAGAGAGAGTAAATGACATGTTGGAAGGACATGTCATTCAAATTTTGAATTTGAAATAGAAGAATATTCCTCCAAAAGATGCTTTGTTGAGGGAAAATGAAGATTTAATAAATCAATAAATTGATTTATTTGTGCAAGTGGAGATATCTAGAGAATGCAAGTGGGTGAGATTAGTATTTAATCATGGTTAGATTAAATAAATGATGATTATGTTAGTTTAATGATGATTAGGTGAGTTGACTTATTTTGACTTAGATTTTTGGATTAATTTAAATCAAACAAGAGAGGAAATGATTTAATGAGTTTAATTAAATAAACATGTTTTGATTATTTAATTAAAGAGATTGAAGTAAGATTAAATTAAATAAGATTTTAATTTATTCAATTTAATAGATAGACTTTAGAGATTTAATTAATTAAATAAAATTAATTATTTAATTAAAAGAGATGGAGAATGATTTAAGAGACTTAATTAAACACATGATTTGTTTAATTAAGAGAAGAAAACAAATGAATTTAATCAAATAAAGATATTCAATTAAATGGTTAGGTCGGGGAATGATTTAGGATGAAATGATGTCGGTAGTCAGACTTAGATGCACAATGTCAACTTGTACATTTTGCGTGTCTACAAGAGTATCACCACTCAGAGATCTAGAGGCAACACAACCATTATCAGAATCTCAAAATACATTTCAATACACAACCATAATATAATTCCCTTATAAAATAGGGTTTCCTTCTAGGACAAATCAAACTAATAAAATATCAATTGTCAGATATGAGACATAATGATGAATGGTCTAGAGCAATAATAAAATATAAATATTTTTTTCCTTTTGGGGGCGCTACCCCCGACTCCCCACCAAGGCACATTGCCCCTAGATCCCAGTTAGGGGGAATGATCCCCTAGGACCCCTCATGGGGGGGGGATTCTCCCCATACCCCCCCATCATCATCAGTAGAACAATACCTTATGTAATTGCAAGGTTGAGAAATTTTCTCAACAAATCTCCCACTTGCCAAACACCTTACAAGGACAAGGGAAGGGAGTCATCATCATCTCTTAATTGCTAGGGGCCAAAAGGCCCATAGTCTCTAAACATCATCTAAAATTCTCTGTGCTCACAGGCTTATTTAAAGAATCAACAACATTCATCAAAGTCTCTACCTTAACCAACTTCACCCTACCATCTTCAACAAGATCTCTAACAAATTGATACTATACATCAATGTGCTTAGTCCTGGCATGAAATGTCGAGTTCATGGCTAGACATATCACACTTTGACTGTCACAATAAATTTTCATTGTACCTTAGTTTATTCTAATATTTGAACACAGTCTCTTAAGCCAAATGGTTTCTTTACAAGTGTGAGTAGCTACCATATACCGTACTTCAGTAGTGGACAAAGCAACCATAGCCTATCGCTTACTCATCTAGCTAATTGCACCACTAAATAAAGTAAAAACATAAGAACTAGTGGATATTCTGCTATCAACATCACCTACCTAGTCTGAATCCACATAACTATGAATATCAAGGGAAATCTCATCTTCAATCATATTACTATGATAATATAAGGAATAATTTGAGGCATTGCACAAACATTTAAAGACTCTTTTAACTGCATCCCAATGAACTCTACCAGGATTAGACATATATTTGGAAAGAACTCCCATTGCTTGGGAAATTTCTTGTCTAGTACAAACCATTGCATACATCAAGCTTCCAACTACACTCTGGTAAGGCACTCTACTCATGTCTTCCATCTCTGGTGGGGATTTTGGAGAATTTGAAATAGATTACTTTGTTCCAGCTGAAACAAGAACACACAATGGTCTACAATCCTGGATATCAAACCTTTATAAAATTAAATGGACATACTTACTTTGGCCAAGCCATAGCTTTCTATTCACTCTATCTCTTCTAATTTCCATCCCAATAATGTGTTTAGTTGCACCAAGATCTTTCATTTCATACTTAGCAGCAAGTTGAGATTTCAATTATGAAATCATAGCTTTCCCTTTACCAATGAATAACATATCATCAATATATAATGTAATAAATAGGAAATGATCACATTAGTTTTATAATAAACACAATGGTTTGATTTAAAACACTCAAATCCCAAACTCAACACATATGTATCAATTTTTTATCAATTTTTTGGTACCACATCCTAGGAATCTATTTTAAACCATATAAAGATTTCTTCAATTTGCAAACCAATTTACTTTTGTTGAATACATTGAATACTGAGAGGGGGGTGAATCAATATTCTACTAGCTACATTAATTATTAACCATCCAATTATCAATCCACATCTAATTTCAATAGTGAACCAAAACATAAAGGAGATCATAACACATTGACACCATAATTTTACATGGAAAACCCAAAGTAGGAAAAACCATGGGGAGGATTAGCTCACAATATATTATAACCAATTATAAGATATTACTTAGCTCACTGGAAGGACTCACTATCCTTGAAAGGCTCACAACTTGAATATGGAATATGGCTTATTTCCAAGATATAAAAGGTGTAGCTCACAACCAAGATGAATTGGAGAGGTGCACCTACAAAGTGCTAAAAATAGTTCTAGTTATGCTTTGGAAATATCAACCTTTTGCTCCGTTTTCAAGTTTATAATTATTGGTAGTAATGTCACACTCTTATACTTTCCACATCATTATAATATCATTCTATATATATTCTTTACCACTTTTCCATCATAAATATATACATAGTCATAACTTCCTTTATCAATTAGGTCACCCTAATTGAGGGAACACCAAAAATTCAAAGAGTCTTGTCATTTTAATACAAAATTCCTTTTGATGCACAAAAAAAATGTGTGTTGTCCAAACGTTAGGTCAACCCAAACCTAAAGAGGAACACACCAAAGTTAAACCTTATCAGCCAAAATAATACCAAACCTCTGTCACCTGGATAGCTCAACTGGATCACACAAACATGTTTAGAACTCAATTGAACCTATAACTGACATTCCTAAGCAACATATAAAAAACTCATAGAATTTCCTTTAACTAAGAAGATTTCTGAACTAGAATATCATATCAACATGGACATAGTTTACTTATTTAGTTACCGACCAATGTTGGCATCAATGGAAACAAACTTGGATGGTACCTTCTTCATTCCTCCAACAATCTCCCCCTTTGTGATTGATGGAAACATGTGCCAAAAATGAAACTTTCTTCAAGATAAAAATTGTGCTCAACTCCCCTTAACATATTTACAAAAACATATCATACTCTATACAAACTCTTCTCCTCTTCTCCTCTTCTCCCCCTTTGACATCAAGGGAAAAGTAATAGGGAAAAAAAACTTTAAATCAAGAACTGGGGGCACCTTGTAACTCCTTGAGAATTGCTTCCCAAGTAAGTTTTCCATCATCCCAGACTCCTTTTTCCTTTGAGAGTGTTTTATGCAAAGATTTTATTTCCACCAGGCATTCTTCTCCTTCTTCTGGAGTGGATGGAGCAATTTTCATTTTCTCAAGTTTTTCTACTTCCATTAGTGTATTTGATATGATAACATGTCTTGAAATAACCAGATCTCCAAGCTAGGCATACCATCTCATGGCCTCTTATTTTTTCCTCTGCAGGATGAAAAACTTATTTTAAAGATTTGTAATAGAAACCCACCTAGCATAGTTTCTATCACCATAAATCTTATAATCTATAGAGGAATCAACAAGTTGAGACTCAATTGAGTCCATTAGATCCTTGACCTAAAGTGGCTTTTGACCATTTCATGCAGTAAACAAATAGCAGTTGAGCTTCATCATCATATTCTCTTACATCTTTCAAGGTTTGCAAAGCGTTGTCACATTCAATTATACACTTGTCTTGCAGAAACAAAAACCTTTTCTTTAACAAATTCAGCTCTACTTCTTTTGTGGTCTCCATCTTAAGATTGGATGTGTACTCTTTAACAGAATCAACTATAAGCCACAAATTTTCAATCGGAGCTAAAGAGTTGTCTAAAGTAACATCAGGGGATATCTCTTGTAGAGATTTGATAGCTTCAATTATCAATTCATTTCCTTTTTGATATAACTTTGCTTGCGTGATAGAGTTGAGATTGTCACTTAGCTTTATTTTGTCACTAGTTGTAATATTTGTCAAATCCACATAACCTAGGTGAGATAGTAGCTTGACTAGCTGAGGTAGAAATGTAATATAGATTACAACTTGTCTTGAAAGAATACCTTTGAGAGTACTTTCAGATGACTCTCTAGATGACTTTGATGGTTCAAGGCCTTTGGGAATTTCACCTTCAGTTGGAATGGATTTCTTATCTTCCTCTTTCTTCTCTTCTTCTTCTTCTTCTTCCTTTTTTTTTCTTCTTCTTGTCTGGATGACTTTCCAAAGGAATTTTCTTTATTTTCTTTCTCCCTTCTATCCTCATCATCTTTGTCATTATCCTTCATCTTGTCTTTATTCCCTTCACTTTCATCTTGGTTTTTCTCTTCCCTATTTCCAATAGATTCTTGACGTTCTCTCTTTTCACTGAATTGATCTCTATGATGGTCATTAGACCTCTTACTAGTAGTTTCATTTGTGTCTGTTTGAGGGGCAGGGGTCTTCGAAGCACCAAGTGTCTCATCAATAGTTTCCAATACTAGGTTATCCATAACTTTTGCAATAGTAGCATGTTCCTGAATTTTAGTAGTGTGGGATGAAGAACTGGTTCTTGTCCCATAGCTTCTTGCTAATTTCCTAATCACATCCTGGGTTTCTTTCCTTACTTTTTCAACATAGTCATCTTCCTTAGTCATTAACATGTTAACTCTCTTCTTGACTCTAAACAATGTAGAACATTCATTCAACAAATTTGTAGCTTCTATCTTTAAATAAGTGGAACTAATAGATTTTAAGGCTTTAGTTCTCATCTTGTCTTCAACATTTAAAGTCTCTTTCCTTCTAAGTACTAACTCTTTCCACACATTTTTAGTAACTTTTGACTGAATGGTATCCATGTTTATATTACAAATAACTATGTATTGAGAAAAAGCATTTATGATGGTTTCTTTCCCTTCATCATTAACCTTATCATATAACTCAACAATTGTCATAAGATCATTGCCAATCATATTATTCACTAAGGTTCCAAGAACCAAGGGTGGATGATTATGTTGGATGTTGTGGATGTGTTGCTGATATGTGGTTGTCATTGATGTCAACACTATTAGCATTTGGTGTATCAGAGGCTATATTTGTCAAGGATATTAAGAAAATTGTAAAAGAAAGTGTTCCAGGTTCCTAGTGGAACTGTGCAGATCATGAAGGAGTCTTGTTCTTTACGTTGAAGTTTAGTTGTTGTGGACTAAAGGTTTTATTCTTGAGAGTATCTAGATCATCTACCAAAATTTTCAGAGGTCCGCATATAGATTTGATCATGTTGTGGTCTGACAGTGTTTTTGTGGTCTTTGTCAGTGTTCCTAAGTGAAGTTTGTATGATTATGGAAATCTCAGTTGTTGTGGATGTTTCTCTATTGTTTTTTAATGTTTTTTGATGTCTCTAGATCATGCTCTATATTTGTAGTATGTCCACATTAATCGGTGTGCTCATGGTCGAAGATCTTTTCTTGCACATGTTGAGTTTTTAATGTTCCTGGACAACATGATGATGGTAGCATGTTGTCGATCTTCGAGGTGAAATTAATTGAAGTATTTTTTTGTTGGAGATATTAATTTGGGTCTCCACCATGTTGTGGCCGACCTTGGTGGATTCACATTAAAAATTTATTTGTAAATTTGGGCTGACATTACAAATATGTTTTATTTTCCTGGTTGACTAAGTTGTTGATGAAATATCATGTAGTAGATATATAAGAGTGATTTTTTCATCAGTGCAAAGCATGCTTCATGTGTTGGGTGTGCTCCTATGTGTGTATGTGTGAATATCATTCAATTTTAGAGCAGTGTGTGAAGAAGATCGAGCGAAGTGTGAAATATTTTAAGTAAAAAGTGAAGGATTTTTTTGTGCTTAACTGGAGCTATAATCAGGCTTGTGCATAATCTATTTACTCAATTCACATTTTGGATGGTTTTAATCCAAACCTTTGGATAGTGAGTCCTCTTCTGTAATTGAGTAGTGAGCTCTAAGCAGTGTGCCTGAATGCATGTGCATTCCCCTTTATTGATGTCATTATACTTTTAATAGGGTATAATCTTGTGGACTAACATCCACTTTGGTTTTTCCCCTAATAGGGTTTCCATGCAAAAAATACTTTTGTTCTCTGTCTCTCTGATGTGTTAATTGTTTATGGTTAATTGATTATTCATCAGATCTAAGATTAAGTTAAGTAAAGTTTGAGAAGTTTATTGTTTTGTGACAATTGATTCACCCCCCTCTCAGTTTTCTATCCTTATTTTTCCAACAGATTACTCACTAGAGGATAACTAGACATGTTCTCCATAGGATCAGAAGAGCCTTCTTCAATCTTCTTCTTGTGCACATGTCTTTGGTAGGAATCCTCCTCTTCCTCTATCTCCTCATCAATGGAGATCACAACACTAGTTTTGACTCCTTCACCAGAGGTACTACCTCTTCTGTTTCTTTTTAGATGATGCTCTTCTTCTTCTAAGCCAAGCTCAATTTATTCCTCAACAACATCACTCAGATTCCTTCTCCTGTGAGCTTTTTCTTTCACTCTTCTTCTTCTTCCTAAAGTAGGTAATGTTGTAGCAATAGGTATGTCCTTCTTCTTAGATGCCCTGGTACTGAGACTAATAGGGGTAGAAACATCAATAGATGTAGGGACACTTTGTTCTTTCCTTTTCCCTTTCTCAACATTAGCACCATCGAGGGTGGCATAACTAGAAATAGGTACGGGTGTAGCACCAGAAGATAGCCTTCCTAATTTTCTAGGTCTAGAGGATTCTTCAGTAGATTTGGCTTTCCTTTTATCAAGAGCCTCCTTCAACTATTCTATATCATCTTTAGTGAACATTTGATTTTGGAAGAAAGCTTCGACCTTCTTTCTTTGTTTAGGTGCTATAGCCTTCGAATGAATTTCAGTAGATTTATCCTCATATGTACTAAGTCTAGGTAGAGAGGGGTGTTTAGGACTAATGAACAAAATCTCAATGTATCTCTTTTCCATTTTCTCTTCAATCTCATATCACATGGGTTCAATCCATCAAATTCTAGGTTCTACAGCCTCAATGATGCATTCATCTATAGAAACAAGAAACATTATCTCCTTCTCATACTTATTTACCAAACTCCTTGGAATCCTGTCTCTTTCATGCATTTCATTTTGAAAAGCTGCAAAGAAAGTAGTTAGGGAATTTTTCTATGCCCTAAAGTCTCCTAGATTGCATAGATGATCACAAATATGATGAGAAACTAGCCTGGTGTTATCCCAAATTATGTTCTTTCTTCCTGGTAACTCCCTTAGAAAATAGAATAACAAACAAACAACTAGAGTGCCAAATATAAAGAAATGTTTCTTTTCCTTTGTCATACTCGGGTTTTCCATAATTTGGAACCTTAGCAACTCACAGAGATCAAAATCCTTTCCATTCATCACCATTTCAAAAGTAGTATGAATTTTCATGGCCGATACTGAGTTTTCTCTATTCACGATGGAGAATTTTTGTCCAATCATAATGGAAACATACTTGATGACATGCTTTACAATAAACTTCATGGTTAAGGCTCTCCTATCAAACTTGGCACCAGTTAACCTTTTGACCTCATCATTTTTCACTACTTTTAGAACTGGAATGGTACAACTCAAATTTCCTCCTTATTGATAATCCCTTGTTCATTTATCTAGGCAAGATTGTTGTGAACCCTATTGAGGTCCATCCTAAATTTTTTTTCCTCACTTTCATTGGAAAAGTTTGGAAACCAATTCCAAATGTTTAGCTTCATCCGAACGAGGTTTTCATGCTTCACCTTGAGCAGTAAATCATCAGTCAACTCATTGTCCCACAAATCCTTTAGCTCTTGGTGATCAAATAATTTGAGCTTCCCATGAATGTATTTTCTTGGGTCTTCAATGGGTAGCACACGACTCAGAATGTGCGAGAATGCACCCATTGGGTCATTTTCATATACTTTCCATGAACATCTAAATTTTGGTTGAGGCCTCTCAAAAAGGCTCTCCCGTCAAACTTGGCACTAGTTAACCTTTTGACCTCATCATTTTTCACTACTTTTAGAATTGGAATGACACAAGTGTCACAAAAACTAGTAACAACTCAAATTGCCTCCTTATTGATAATCCCTAGTTCCTTTATGTTAGAATTGAGATATAGCTCTAATACGATGTTAGAATTGGATATGGTGCCAAGATCTTGAGACCAAATGGAAAGCACAAAAGAGAGAAAATGGAATGTAACAAGAATAAAATGTATTCTTATCAATATGATTTAATGATATGATTGTGATGTGTGTACAATGAGAGACCCCTTGGTTATATAGCCAAGGTGAGATGCAAGATGTCATAGGATTATGCCAAGTTTCTTAATCATATGACATGAGACAACTAATCATACTTACCTAGGTTCACATGTGTTACAAGTAAAAAGATAAGATAACAACTAATGACAACTAACACCTTCTAGAAATATTCCTTCCTAGTACCTAAGTAAACTTAACATGTGTAAATAAGTCCCCTAGTAATGAATGAACTAGGTACAAGACTTTATTTACACCAACACCCCCCCTTAAGTGCAACTTAGGGAGTAGAAAATTATTATGCAAATGACAAAAAGATGCAAGAATGGGTCTTGACTACTAGGCCATGTTAGGTACCCATGTACATATGCAAATGAAATGACAAAGAAATCTCTCACAAATGGAGAAAAGGAGAAAACCAATGGGAGAAAATTCCTCCCCAAAAGAGAGATGAAATACAAAATAGAAATGCTCTCAATCAAGAATGAGAAGGAAAACCCCATGTGAGGAAAAAAGACCCCCTATAAGAGAGAAGAAGAACAGAGACAAGGCCTCCCCTCAATGTTGAGTCTCCTGCAATGATGGTAGAAGCTCGACATTGAATGTTGGAGATGATCCAATCTCGCCAAAAATGTTCCTCCCCTTAGGAATAAAACAAAACCATGGATGTATGTAGGATGTTAGGAATATGGATGATGTTGATGCCTTGAAGCATGCTTAAATGTCTCCATGTCAATACTGAAAGCTAACACACTCCAAATAGGCATTCTAGGCCACATTGCTGAAGAGGACAATCCAACATCTAGTAGAAATGAATGTAGAACATGATCCAAAGATAGTGATATCCCCTCTAAAGATAGAGAAGCCTCCTCCAAATGTTGTCCAAAAGTATCCACAATCATGCAAATCTATGAAGAATGATCAGGTAGAGAATGAACAAGAGGGTCAAGGTGTTCCCTCACAACAACTAAAGAAGGAGAATCTTCATCAAAGAGAAGATTAATGCTATCAATGATGTCCCCTAAATCTGAAAGATGATACAAGTTTGAAATACCTATTAGGAAGCCATCACAAGTAGCCAAATATGAAAGACAATGTATGTCCTACTGCACTAAATCACAAGGAACCAAAACTATGGACTCACAAGTGTCATCAACTGCAATAGTAGGTGGAGGAGATGTAATGCATGACTCAAGAACTGAATCTGATGTGAGTACTCCCAAGTTCAAGAAGCCAAATGTCTCCTCTAAATCATGGTTCATGCTAGAAATGTGATCAATAGTCAAAGGAACAATTCCACAATCAGAAGCAAAATCTGCAAAGGTATACAACTGAGATGAATGATCAACCATCCCATTAGAAATGATCTCTTGACTCTCCAAGTCTCAAATGATGACTAAATCAGGTGTGAATTCCACCATCCTCCCATCTCCACCATGTGTAATATGATATATGGAAAGAAGATTGTTCATCAAATGAGGAACACACAAAAAATCCTGGAAAGTGTTGTCCCCAAAACTAATTGACCCCTTCCTAATTACACTCATGTATGTATTGTTTCCCATTAAGATAGGAGACATAGTACAAGGCTGAAATGAAGAGAATATAGACTATGAAGATGGAATATGATGAGATGCTCCTGAATCTAGAAGCCATCTCCCTAATATTGGACCTGAAAAAGCACTAAGAGCTTGTCCTTAATATCTTGATGTAGATGCTTTACCTTTTTCATTTTTAGACTATTTCAAAGAAGGAGGAGGAGGAGATTCAAACATTCTAGAAGAAAAATCAGTGTGACTCTTTTTGAGAAGATTCTTCAACTCATCAATATCCTTCTTATAGCAATAATGTTCTTCATGTCCATCCTTCTTGAAATATGCACAAGTAGGCCTCTCCTTCTTAGATTTTTTCCCTTTTGAAGATGAATCTTTATGTTCTTCTGTGGAATTTGATGTGGATTGTGTGTTCTTATTATGATTTTTCTTTTTCTTTTCTTTGCCACTTGAAGACTTCTCATCCTTTGCAACCAAGGCATGCGATTTTGAAGACTTCAAAGTACCCATTTGAATAAGATTATCTTGTTCCCTAGTGAGTTGCATAGAAAAATCTTCAAAGGAAGGAATCTTAAACTCACTCCCAAGGGAATTCTTTGTAGCATAGAAAGTAGACACAAACACTAAATATTTGGGTCCTCTAGCTTTGAAAGAGCACTTAAGATCAATTGTGTATCTGATTTCTTAATTTTACAATCCTTCAATTGTGTTCTTAGTGACTTGAATTTCATGATGAAGTCCTATATTCTGCCAAAATTACATGGATTGAGACTGATTAATTCATTCTCCAACAAATGTCCTTGAATTCCATCTATTTTCCCAAATAAGTTTGACAATGTAGTCCACATAGCCATAGGTGTATCCAAGTCCTCAATGTGAAACAACTCAGGAGAGACATACAAGCACAAATATCCAATGGCTTCTTCACAACTATTCAACCACTTATTCTTTTTAGCTTCATCATCTTTTGGTTCACCATCAAGCCCATAAACTATCCTATACAATATTTTTACTCTTAGCAATTTTTTCATTTCAAATTTCCATTTAGGATAGTTGTAAGGTGTTAGAAGTGGAATTGTAGATGGCTCCATGATGAAACAAGAAGGAAAGAACACAAATCAAGAGGAATGCAACCACAACCACAAGAAGAATCCCCCCCAAATTCACATAATCAAAGAACCCCCTAGCATTATATGAGCTTGGAACTTTATGAGTAGTGTGTTTATAGTTGCCACTTGCCAAAAAAAATGAAGTGGTCTTGATCTTGGTGCATGCAAATGCCAAATTTGGCCACAAATTCAAAATACATTTTTTGGTACAAAATGAGATCAATCTAATCATACCACTAAAAATTACACAAAAAAATATGCACTTTAAAAAAAAATTGCACCAAAAAATGTTACCATAGGAGCAAGATATGAGCTCCTGAAGTTCCTAAAATGAGGATGAAGTGAGGATGAAGTAGCAACACTTGTGAAAATCTGAAATTTCTGGAAAAACTAGACACCAAAACCATAAACTAATTGCACCACTGTGAAGAGCGTGAAAAAATTGCTTTAAAAAAGGAGTCAAAATGACCAAGTTATGAGCCTTCAAAGTCGGACTAAAAAATCAAAAAGCGCAATGGTGAGGGGGGAAATTTATTTTAGCATGTTGATGTCCTCGCTGATGTGATGATGATGTTAGAAAAATAGGTGATTAAAATTGGCGTCTTGCTACTCGTCACCTGAAAATGCACCCATTTGCCGGAATATTCTCTTTGATTTTCATTACCAATTTTATAACGGCCGCCCAATTGAATATTGGTGGGGTCCACAGCTGGCTTAGCTACAAGTTTTTGTCATTTTGGTGGCTCCCAGTGGTGACCCTTCTAGTTTGTAGACTATGTAGGGTACAACCAACTACTTTTTTTACAAAGGAAATTTTCAGAAAAATACTTTTGAATTACAAATAAATTTCCAATTGGCTTATATAATTTGAGTACATAAGAAAATAAAATCTTGATGAAAATAAAAAATTTTAAAGAAATTTAATAAAATTTTCATCAGAATACTACAATTAATGATGACTTGGGGAATATATGGCTCTTTGGGATTTTTTTTGCCTCACCCGGATAACTGATCCAATTTGGATGATTTGGTAGTCAATCTTAGGCTTTTTGGCCCTTATGGATGCAATGGAAGGGTTGGATTTGACCCAAGATGCTCCAAAAATGTAGCTACCTTCTAGATCTGGCAATCACTCTTCAGCTTCAAACCCTCATAGATTTGGCCTTGAATGTCCAAATTGGACAAAACAAGAGGAAAAATCAACTTTCTCAAACCTTCTAGATGCAATGGTGAGCTTAGATTTGCACCAGCAAGCTCCAATATGAAATTGCAATATAGAGCCAAAAATGAAACACCCCCAAATCTAGTATCTCTCTTTAGAAAAAGACTCTCCAGTAACGTCCATTTTATGTTAGAAGCGAGATATGAATCTAATACAATGTTAGGGTGGCTATGGTGTCGAGATCCGAGACAAATGGAAAGCACAAAGAGGAGCAATGGAATGTGACAAGAATAAACTGTATCCTTATCAATATGATTTAATGATATGATTGTGATGTGTCTACAATGAGAGATCCCTTGGTTATATAGCTAAGGTGAGATGCATGATGTCATAGGATTATGACAAGTGTCTTAGTCATATGACATGAGACAACTAATCACACTTACCTAGGTTCAGATGTGTTACAAGTCAAAAGATAAGATAACAACTAATGACAACTAACACCTTCTAGAAAGATTTCATCCTAGGACCTAAGTAAACTTAACATGTGTAAATAAGTCCCCTAGTAATGAATGAACTAGGTACAAGACTTTATTTACACCAACAATTTATCCACACAAGATTTTTGTGAGTGCTACTAAGGTCCATCCTGACAAATTTCCCCTCACATTCATTGGAAAAGTTTAGAAACTAGTTCCAAATGTTCAACTTTATCTAAACTAGGTTTTCATGCTTCACTTGGAGCAGTAAGTCATCAGTCAACTCATTGTCCCACAAATCCTTTAACTCTCGGTGATCAAATTCTTTGAGCTTCCCATGAATGTATGTTCTTGGGTCTTCAATGTGTAGCACATGACTCAGAATGTGCGAGAACACACCTATTGGGTCATTTTCATATACTTTCCATGAACATCTAAATTTTGGTTGGGGCCTCTCGAAAAGGATCTCCTGTCAAACTTGCCACTAGTTAAACTTTTGACCTCATCATTTTTAACTTATTTTAGAACTAGAATTGCACAAGTGTCACAAATAGCTCCTTCAACTTTAAAAAGAAAACCACAAAATTCAAATAATAGAGAATACCTTTTTCTGCTTGTTACAAACTAGGGTTTCGTTGTACGATGCTCTGAATCACTTTCTATCTCAATTCTACTTGCACTAATTTTGATTTGCATGAATGTGTTTTTCCTTAACTTGGTCTCTTTCTTTATTATTTATGAGTTTTTCCCTAATTTTACATTTATTTATATTCCACTTTAAAGCTACCACATACTGCAAACTAAGAAGAGATTTGCAATTCTTCTAATTTGCTTCTTTTTTGCTATAATTTTCTCAAGTTCCTTCAAAGTAATGATTCACATCACACATCCTTGTGTCATCGCCTAACATCAGATATATCAGGGGCTTGTTATATTTTTCTGTGACTGCTCCCCCTGAAACCATTACTAGGTTTAGTTCTTAGAAGAGGTATCTACACTGGATGCAAATACATGATTATTTGATTCATCCTTTTCTCAGGTTCTTCCTTCTTTCTCCAAATTTATGCCATTTCTTTCCTTACTTCTTTGGGATCTACCTTGTTCACAAGCTTTTTCTTTTTCTCTAGATTAGGTTTCTTCCCAACTATTCTCTTACAAAATTTTGAGATATGTCCTAGTTTGTTTCAAGTATAATACAAAACATATTTTTGATCAAATGACTTTTCATTTATCCTTGACCTGCACTAATTAGCCTTGTGTCCAAAGATATTGCATGTGTTAGCCTTGAAAAGACTGAATCTTTTTGTTAGCATTAAACAAGTTCATCATCAACTGACTTCTACATTTGGTAGCTCTGTGTCCAAGCTTGTTGCAAACACAACATTGTCCAGTAAAGAATTCAACATTCTGACTTACTCTATTCTAGTTCATCCTCCTACATTTTTTTGCTCTATGTCTGAACTTATTACATGAGAAACAAAAAACTTAAAATATGGGTACCTTTTAGCATTAGGATGTCAAATGGGAATCCTTCTAGTATTGTTCCTTTGGTTCTTGTTTTGATAAGCATTGCCTTGAAATTTCCTTTGATTTTCTACATTGTTGGGGGTGGGTTTATCCTTTGAGAATTGTCCTTGAATTCATAGACCACTTTTGTCCTTAGCTAGTTTCTGAGATGTAATAAACTCATCAAGCATTGTATAACTCGTCTTGAATCTTTCTTCATGAGCTTTCGCTTTTTCCAAATCAGCTCTTAGGGTTACCACTTCTTGTTTGAACTTTGTACATTCATTAATTTTGTTCTAGATCTCAATTTTCTAACATTCCTCAATTCATTTCTTCTCTTCCACTCGCACCTTTAGTCTAGTAATATCCTCATTAGCATTCTTCAACTAATCACTAACTTCTCTATGTCTATCCTTGAACTTTTTTATTTAATCTCTTAGCTACCTAATGCAATCATTTGCTTCCTTTATATTTCCTTTAAAATTTTCCTTCTCATCCTTGCTTTTGTCCAATTGCTCAAGGGCAACACTGATCTCGTTAGATATAGAGTTTTCTTTTAGAGGAATAGAATATTATTCTCCAGCCATGTATTCAAGTTTTGAGACCTTCCTCAAGCTATAAGACTTTTTCAGAGGAACCAAGCTTTAATACAAATTGTTGAATACACTAAATACTAAGAGGGGGGCTAAATCAGTATTCTGCTAGCTAAATTAATTAGTAACCATCGAATTATCAATCTACATCTAATTACAATATCATACCAAAACATAAAGGAGATCATAACACATTGACACCAAGATACACATAAAACCTAAAGTGGGAAAAAACACAGTGAGGATTAACTCACAATATATTATAATCAGTTATAAGATATTACATGGCTCACTACTAGGACTCACTATCCTTGAAAGGCTGATAACCTAAATACAGAATATGGCTTATTGCCAAGATATAAAAGGTGTGGCTTATAGCCAAGATGAACTGGAGAGGTGCACCTACAAAGTGCTAAAAATAGTTATGGTTATGCTCTGGAAATATCAACCTTTTGATCCATTTTCTGGTGTATAATTACTATTAGTAACTTTGCACTCTGATACTTGCCACATAATTTGCATATCATTTTGTATATATTCTTCACCACTTTTCCATCATAAATATATACATAGCCATAACTTCCTTTATCAATTAGGTTGCCCTAATTGAGGGAACACCAAAAATCAAAGAGTCTTGTTGGCTTAATACAAAATTCCTTTTGACACATAGAACAAAGCATGTTATCCAAACGTTAGGTTAGCCGAGACCTAAAGAGGAACACACAAAAGATAAAACTTGTCGGCCAAAAGAATACCGAACCTCTATCACTTGGATAGCTCAACTAGATCACACAAACATGTTGAGAATTTGATTGTACCTATAATTGAAATTCCTGAGCAACATATCAAAAAATCATAGAATTCCCTTTAATTGAGAAGATTTCTAGACCAGAATACCAGATCAGCATGGACGCATAATTTACTTAGTCAGTTACCAACCAATGTTGGCATCAATGACAATAAACTTGGAGGGAACCTTCTTCATTCTTCTAACAAATTTTACCTTTCATCATGTAGTGCTCTAGCTACGTCATATAAGTATCCTCC
>VDFB02014672.1:0-15686 GCA_007258455.2 Sequoia sempervirens | reverse complement strand
GTCTTGGCAAAACTCCCATAATCTACCCACATCTTGGTTGAGGTCTAGGATTTCGTCATACATAGCCTTCATCGCATGAGTCTGAAGCAATTATAGACTTAGCCCAAGTATATGCTAGGCTAAGGTAGATCTAATGAATGGAAATAGAGGTATACAATTCTTCTTTAATACCTCCACCACAAACATATGCAAGGTGTTGGTTGTTTTTACGGTAAGCAAGTTGATCTTCTAATCTACCTATGGAATTGCCAATTCCAATAAAGGGAAACTCAAAGGACCTAGACCAACTAACGAGGATTTGAAAGACCTCCTACACTTTGGGCTCTGTAAGACCCAGGAGGGTGATCCCTTAATACGTTTACAACCTCTGCACCATCATCATAAACAACATTAACAACAATAGATAATCTCATTTAATAGCTCAACATAATAGGATAATATCGAATAGAATTGGTTGTTTATCAATAATATCAACTATTTGGAGCATGAGATAACTACAACATTTCACAGTATAAGATAGTCATTGATTTTCAATTTGTAGCAATCTAGGTAAAGGAAAAAAAATACTTGACCATACGAATAAGTAAAACTTAGATTAGTGCCATATATCCATTGGAGGAGTCAAATTTATAAGCATCTAAGGGTTTATGACAGATTTAACACATAACATATAAGATCCTTGATAACATTGCTTTACAATCTCATCAATATGTATTCTAACCCAATACTACTTATCAAATTCTTATACGTAACATATCCACCACAATCCCATTCAATCATTTTAATTAATTCCTTGAATTAAAGCAAAACAAGAATCATACACACCAATAATGAGATGAACTAAACAACCTTGATCATTTTATTCCAAATTCAAATATGCTTGTACAATGGAGAGACATGAGTTTGAATTAATCATATCAATTCAAATGCCGATTATCATAAAACATTAAATCCCTCATGAATTCAAAACCTACTAGAATGACTCAAAACCTAAATTGCATTTTCCCTAAAACCATCAAACTTTACAATTTGCTCTGCAACTTCATCTAGACTCAACCAAAAATATCTAACTTGCTAACCCATACTTCTGGCCTTGAAATATTTCTTATAGAAAAAGAAGGAGCAAACAAGCATCGAGCCAGAAAACACACGTGTCACCAGCCAATTGGACCACCTTGTGATATTCCAAAAATTTGTTACAACAACAATCTCCCCAGAGAATATTCTGGTTCATCGTGCCTGCTGAGAATGGTTGATGCAGCAGCAAAAAACTTCAAGAATTTTGTGCCTAGACTGTCACCAAAAAACAAAAATGGAATCTGTTGTAATTGCAACAGCTAATTTTTCAACCATTAGCAGCCTACTCCTTTTCACTCTTCCTTAGTTAAATATACATTTACCAATTTCTGGTACTCTTCATCAGTTGGCCAATCAAAATTGATCACCTCATTCACCTTGACACTATGAGGTTTGTACTTAACTGCCACTTGATTCGCTTCTCTTTCAAAAGACTCCAAGAATGAGCTGGTACTAATGATTTTGTCCATACAGCTCACCAACAAATCATAATCTGAGTTACCCTTTTTTTGAGGGTTTTGTAGTCCAAACATGATATAAAGGGGCTCTTACACTTTTTGTGATTACTGTAGCTTGTGTAAGAGTCCCCATGGATACTGTTGTAATTGTAGGATGTATGAATAGGGCGTAGGATGATAAATAAAAAAGGTATAGTTGTTGTCCTCAATAGTTTTTTGAAGAAAAGCATGTGAAATGAGAGGTTCAAACCTAGGTTTCAACAAAATATGTATGGGAGATCTGATCTTATGAATTTTTATCCATATGCAGACCTAATGGGTTGTTTCTGAACAGTGAATATAAATGATACACACACACATATATATGTATGTATGTATGTGATTCGGTGGATATTTTCAGTGAAAATTGAAGTGTCTCCATTCTCTCCAAAATCTGCACCATCAGAAAGATCTCGGTGTCCTGATTTCAACGCAACTCGAATAGAGCAAAAAGGAGTCCGTTTGTGCAAGTTATGGCTAGTCAAACCTTGGGTCAAACTAGGATCAGGGGGCATCCAGGAAGTGGAAAAAATGATGTCATCAAATGTTTTTGAAGTTGGATCATCGCGAATAGCTCACCGAGATGATTCTGACGGCGTTCATTTCGTCGAAATCCGACATCGTACGCGAGAGTTATCAGCAGTCAAAGATTTCAGTTGACTTTTGAGGTGGACCATACGAATGCTGATGTCATCATTCCGTACTGTATGTACGGTAAAGTGGATGAACCAGAATTTGACATGTGGCATCCATGTTAGCATTGTATGGAACCAATCATCTATTGACACGTGTCATCCGTACACCCAGTCAGCAGGTCCAGTCAGCAGTTCGTAGCTCAGTTGGCAGTCCAGTCAGCGTCCACATCGGCAGTCCACTCATCATCCACGTAAGCTCTTAGTCAGCATCATCAGCCAATTAGAACCCACCACATGGCACCCTCCTGGTGCTACACGTGGCCCTCCATTTCTCCTCCATCATCGGCGTTGGTTGAAAAAAATTGTTTGGTTTGTTAAAAGAGTGTGGGTGAGTTTCGAACCTCCCACCTGCCTGTGCTAAACATAGCGGTCTGGCCGTTCCACCAAATCCATGGATATACTTAGTAGGGGTGAGCAGATTCTTTTGTTGATTTAAAATTGGAAAACGGCTATTAAAAAGCCAGCGGCCGGGTTGGAACCCACAACCGCCGGCTTACCAAAACAATAAGCCACCATCGTGCCAGCGAATATGTTCAATATATGAGCGGCATGGGTTTCTTTTGTTGTTTAGTTAGGCCGGATCCCCAACTAATAGCCTTAAAATGGCTAAGTTTTATATTTTAAATAAAACAAACAAACCAACCCCCTAAACAATGAAAGCCCGAGAAAGGCTTAAAACAAGATTTTATTAAATTTGAAGGGGTTAAAATCAATTATGTAAGATTTTATGTAAAAGTAAGGAGGGATTTTCTTATTTTTATATGTAATTAGGGGATTTTGGGGGATTATGAAAATCTTATGGTTTTTCCTCCATATGGAAAACAAAATTGTATTTAAAGGGTGGTATAGGGAGGAGTTTGGCTAAGAGAGTTCTTGGGAAGATTTTTCAAGGTGAAGGAATGTAAGTGATGAAGCTGAGGTGACAAGTGAATAGAGGAGTTTTCTTAGAGATTCTTGAAGACGATTCCGCACATTGGAGGCATGATATGCTAATGTGCTTAAGAGGAATAGTCTTGGTGCTTTTGTAATTTATTTTTGAAGTTAATCGGATCGGTCGCACTCTATTGGAGCGGACCCAGAGACGTAGTCACGTTTGTGACAAACTTCGTAATCAAACTCTGTTTGCATCTCTCTTTCTTTCTCTCCCTTTCTTGCATTATGTTGTTATCACCTTGACATTTTAATTATTGTGATTATTTCTGTAAGTTAATTTGATTTTATTAGCTTGGAATAATCATTGTAAAAGTTAAGCATTCAATACTGCAAATAGTCTAGATCCTATACAGATCAGTATGTATGTATGTATATGTATTTGTAAATGTAAATGTAAATGCAATTACTAGATGCTCTCCTAGAACAATAAATGCAACATATCATTAAAGAAATCTATATCTATGTATATAAATGTGTATTTCTAAATGCAACTGTAATTGCAAAGAGCATATGGTTTTGTAGTGTTATAGATACAACATATCCATAAATTAATGTAATTGAAATTCTAAAGTCTTCAACACATATAATATGAAATCGATCAAACTATTAAACTACATAAGAAATAAATGAAAACAGTAAATGCATATGTATGTGTATTTGTAAATGTAAGTGTAAAATAAATAAGAATAATGAAAATTATAAAAGAATACAAGGAAAGGTCTCCTCCCTTCTTGGTAGTGATAACCTCCTCCACACACAACCCTTAAAAATTATGAATAGAGGAATATAATCTTTGAAGAATTCAAAGTTGATTCTCTCCTACCTGATGCAATTAGTCATTTTATCCTTACAAACATTTATAGTGATTACTAGAGGCACATAGACCAATTCTTCATAATAGAAGAATTTGATCATACTTTTCCAATGATGGCATTATGAGAAAACCTTAGGTTAAATGAATAATTCCTAGTTGTTCTTAAACCATGTCCAATCGATAAGAGAAGACCACTGCTATGTGTACGATACCATGGAGAAAGGCTCTTTGGGCTCTTCATCAATCATCCTACCTTAAAACATACCAAAAGTCTCTAGCAATTAGACATAGGAAGATTTAAGATGACTTAAAAAAAAATTATTTCCAAAGCATAAACTTATGATGACTTAACAAGCCTAGTACACACTCCCTCCCATTAACCACTTAGACATATGGAAATTAAATGTAAATTTGCTGCTATTTTTAGTCATGTAGGTGTCCAATAAACCACTTGGTGGTGTTTCCCTTCAAGTTTATTTACTTGAATGAAAAGAAAAAGTCCTTTGATTACAATTAGAGACTACATTTGAGGCCTTGGTTGTGTAACTGGTGGACCATAGTCACATTTAACACTTGTTACAAATTTTGGGAGTTAAAACGTTAAGTAGATTTGATTTATGATGGACACATTTGGATGGTAGTAACAATAGCTTGCAATCTATCAAGACTTGATTACCTTATAACCTATGAAATTCTAGGGATGAAATGATACAATAATCATAATGTCACCTTAGGATCACATCACCATGAAAGAACTTCATCCAACATCCTTATGAGTGCAGGTACCACCAAATAGGTATTTTTTAGATATTTCTTACTCGAGCGAGGAAAATTCAGGAAGAGAAGAAGAAAGTGAGACATGTAGTATGTCTAAAAGAGGGAGATCAACTAGAGGTCAAAATATTAGAAGAAAATTTTGTAAATGCATGGAATTTTTTCTTGTTGAAGGGGGGTCATGTTCTTATGATGATGAGAGCATAGGCGACGTCGAGGTGCCCTTGAGGTACAAACATCTATGGAAATAATGGGTACCCAAGGAACTTCCTCCAATAAACACTAATTTTTGTGTCAATGAGAGGATATATCGCATAGCACCATCGTTATTACATGGTTTGGGCCTATTTTGCATGGATGGCATAAAGTTCTGTTACGACAAAGTTACTGAATTGATGGAGTATGTCGGACCTTGTTACAGTTACAAAGATTGGATGCAATTGGTTCGATATACACGAAGTATGTGTAGGTATGCACTATCAGCAAATTATATATAGCTAAAAGATAAGGATCAAAATAGAGTGGCTATGTACATTGACAGAAGGCCAAAAGTATCAGGGAATATTGCAAGGTTTATAAACAGTATATGACCTGGGTCAACAAATAAGCAACCCAATTGCATATTCAAGGCACACAATGGAAACCGTGTATTCGTATGTGCGATAAAATCAATAACTACAGGGGAAGAGTTGCTAATCGATTACAATTTGAATTTCTTAGTTACAAACACAGTTACTATGGGGGTGGTACGTACTATGTACCATTTTACCCAACCTCCAATTAATGACTCCAATATACCATTTATTCTTATGTTTTTTTTGTAAGTCTATTGGTTTCATTTCGGTAATATTTTTTTATATTTAATTTTTGTCACAGCAGGACATTAATCGTACAGAGAAGGCTTCGGCCTAGAGCACAGATCATGATTTATCTTTAGGTGCTTCTACCTATTAGGTTTACCTCATTGTAATTATACAAATTAGATACAAACAAAATGTTTTATTATTATGTTGTTTTGATAATTTTATTGGGTTAATTTCGATAATGTTTTTAATATTCTTGTTGCAGTCGACTGATCAAGGAAAGGCACCAACAGTAGACGACAGCATCCATAGGAAGGTGCAGTCAATATTATGTGATTATGACATCGCTTATTCAACAACCCTCTCAATATGATAAGGAAGACCCAAAAAAAATGCAATGAAGAAATCCTTAAGTTGTTATTCATAGTGCCTCAAACAGATGAGATAAGAGAGAGGGTTAAAATATTGACTGAGAGATCACAAAACTTGCATGTAAGCTATCATGAGGTCTTTAATTATAATATAAGTTCATTCATGGTTTTATATTTTGTACTCTTTTATGTCATGAACTAAAATATGTGTTGTTTTTACATAATTTTTTGTGTCCTCATGATACTTCTGGCCATGATCAGGGTACTGCAAGTGTTGCCCGAGGAGTAGGGGTTGGTACAAGTGTCCATCTTGATCTTCATGCGCATACATCACATCACTTGACCCCATCATTTGTGCCTATATTGTCGTCTGAAATGTCGGCAACACATACCATGCAGGCATCCATTAGTGCACCCTCTACCAGTGAACACATGCCAAAACATGTGTCACGACATGTACCTGGGGATGCAGAGGCCACTAGTACTAGTGATATTTTAGTAGCATTTCCTAGATCTTCCTGTATTACTAGTACGGGAACATTTTCGGTCACATTTGTAGTGACCGAGGATTTCATTCCCATAAAGATATAGAAGGTCCCATGTACTTTAAATTGTTTTAATTATTATTATATATAATCCAATTGAAATTTACTTATTGATCGCTCTTTTTAGACTATTGATCCCATGATCATTTTGCAGGAAATGATGTTTTTTATAAATATCTAAGTGATATTACATTGGAGCTCTTCGGGCCCACCATACGTACACGGTGGAATGTCCAAAATCAAGATTTAAAAGATGAGCTCATTAACTGTTTAGTTGTGCTCTTCGGTGATAAAACATTCAACCGAACCAAGGTCCTTAAGAAATCTGGTACCTATCTAAAGTATGTGAGGGACCAATATATGTCACATTTAGAGAAGAACAAAAAGTACGAGTGTCCCCCATGATTCTGGAGAGGGAGTGGAAGGACCTAGTGTCAGATGGAAATGAGAAGGCTAAAAAGAAAAAAGGAAAGACACCACCGGGCCAAGGAAGGTATGTGATACTATCAACAATGTAATTATATACTGATTACTCTTTCTTTTTACATAATCTAACGTATTTCAAACTTTTCATAGGCTGCCCGACACATTGAAGGCAACAAAGGAAAGACTAGAAAAACACGGGCAACACAAACTTGGCTCTGGTTGTTATATGAAATTAGCCGCACAAATTGTAAGTATCAATAAATGAAATATTGTATCCAAATAATAAATTGAAAACAATTTTGGTTTTATCACACCATAGAAGAAAAGTTCATGATCTTATGCAAAAATGTAGGGCTCTGAATTCAACAGAGTTCCCACAAAACATTACCTAAAGATTGCCTTCCAGCAAGGCTATGGAGTCATGGTTGAACGCCTAAGAGTCTTGATTGGGAAAACACAATCTTCCATTGCATCCGACACACAGGTAAATAAACTCAATAAATTTTATTTAAAATTGAATACTTGTGCAATCTATTCAATATTAATTTCCACCATAAAGTAATTACATGCCTATTTGTTTTAAACATTCAAGCAATGATAATACTGCACATGACATTGGAATGCACCTGGTGAGGGTGGAGCACAACCTGCAAATGAAGGTCATGGTGTGCATCCCGGTACTTTAGAGCATGTAGAGCGTGATCAACATGTTGAGCATGATCAAGCTAGAGAAGATCAGGAACATGATGTGGCCCCATCAGGTAAAGAGGACCACTCTGAAGTTCTTTTAAACATATTTAATTGCAATTGGTGTATTAATTAATGTAATCTTTCATGTTTCAACTTTAGAGCATGTAGAGCGTGATCAACGTGTTGAGCATGATCAAGCTAGAGAAAATCAAGAACATGATGTGCCCCCATCAGGTAAAGAGGACCACTCTCATGTTCTCTTAAACATATTTAATTTGAATTGGTGTATTGATTAATGTAACCTTTCATGTTTCAATTGCAGATCAAGATTTAGAGGGTGTTCAGCATGTTGAGCATGATTCTATAACAAAATTTTAGGAACATGATGTGGACCCATCAAGTAAAGAGAACCACTCTAATGTTCTTTTAATTAATGAAATATTTGTAACAATAATAATAAAACATATTAGTTTAACATTTTTTTGTTATTGCAGCAGCGTCCACATCATGAGCAGATGACTAGGCATACATTAAGATCATGAGCAGAGGGCAGAACAACTAAAGGGGGGACAAATGATTTAGAAAATGATATGCCACTTCATATTTTTTTAGCTTTAAAAAAAACAAAAAAAAAGTGATTGTAATCATATCATGACAACCATATTTTGGATAATATGTAAAAATTGAAAGAATAAATATTATATGTTAATGAATGAATGTGAATATGTTAATTAATGAATGGTATATGTTAATGAATGAATGTTGGGTGAACCCACAATAATGGGTTACAATTATTTAAACGAAAAGAAATTAGAAATGCACAAAAAAAATTTAATTGGGTGGTTCGAATGAAGGGGGGCCTTCTAATGAAGGGGGTTCATTAGAAGCACCCCCCCTTCTAATGAAGGGGGGCTTCGAATGAACCCCCTGCCGCCTCATGAAAATTCTTTAAAATTTTAAAATCAAAATAAAGCATGGCTTCGTTCGAACCACTCCTTCACTCGAAGACCTAATTTTCTCCTCCAACTTTAGAGAATGCCCTTATTTCTCTCTCTAAAAGTTTAGAGACAGGTTCATTTTGGTTTTTTCGCAGGCAGGTCATTTTCACAGGAATTCTTTTTGGCGGGCAAGGTTGCTTTCACAAGATTTCCAACAAACAGGGCATTTCTGGCACTTTCACTATCTGGGCATTTACGCAATGGACATGCATGGAGGTAAGAATTTGTGAAATAGAACAAAATTCTGGCGCTTTTACACAATATTCATGTGGTGATTCATGTCTGTGATAGACAATTTGTGGCGCTTTCATTTCTAGCTATAGTTTATCAATGGATTTTCACATTTAGATTAGTCCTTGCTGAAAGTTACTTGTATAGTTTGTATTTTATTTTTGTAGAGTTGTAGACCACTTAATATGGGAAAAATAGAAAACCCTCCTTGGATTAAGCCGTTCCTCAGCAGTTGATGCCTATTCCTCATTGTTGATGGCTATTCCTTAGTTGTAAGCCATTCCTTTATGTGCTTGTTATACATAATTTCTTGTTGATGATAGATTGGAGAAAACCCTGCTTGCTGGTGTTTCTCTTACTAGGGCTCGTGATTACAACTATGTCTATCCATTCATGCGTTGAAATGTTTGTCTTTGATCTTAGTTAATTGTCATTGTTCCAAGCTCTATTTCCCAATGACTCATTGTACATAAAACTCGTTATAAGTAGCTCTAAGCTATGTATTTGACTCAAATGTCTCCATGTGGTGTCTAGTAGTCTAATTTGGCCTATATGATGCTCACATTATACCCTCAAGATATAGGGATGAGATCATCTCTAATATGACTCAGCTGATAAGGTGAAGAAACTCTCACGTCCATGGTGCAAAACCAAGAAAAAAGAGAAATCAATATCGCATCAAAGCTAGATGTCTGATTTTGTTGAGTCATTTATTCTTTTGCATTGCTTTTTGTTCTCAATCTTTTCTTTTAGATTTTTCACTAATATTGATACAAGTTAGAAGGTGCAATAAATTCACCTTGGTATGAGGAAAATAAGGTAAGATAATTTCACTTTGATACAAAGATAGGAAGTTGTAAGAATTTTGATTCATATGGTTTAGCATCTACTACTTAGACGTATACCATAAATTAAAAAATGTTATATATGCTTTGAAAGAGCGCATATTTGAATAAGGTAGTTTAACATGATTTGAACTCTCCCTTGCTTCAGGTAAATCATTGAATGTAATCTGATTATTCTTCTAGTGAATCCACTTGATCTTCTATTTTCTGGTGGGTTTTATGTCTTTCAACTTCATGCGTAGCTAACCAAAAGAAGATGCCTATCTCTAATTACTTCTCGCTTATACCATTGCTTGTGAACAACTAAAGTCATATATCCAAATGATCCCTCTTAGTGGTTTGGAAAATAATATGAAGTAGTTTTTATCTAGAATCAAAGGCCTCAAGATAGAATGGAGTCTATGCAATACTAATGGACTCTAGCTGATAAAGATACTATATAAATTTAAATTTCATGTAGTTGTTATCCTTGCACACATGAATGATCTAACACTAAAAGGAATCAACACAAAGCAACAAAGACCTCCATAGAAAGGACATCCTAAGATTATTATGTTTCATTTAACTTACTAATTTATTGGTCACCACTTTGAGCATCAATATATGTTGTGATTACCCTTGGCCTATCCTCCTCCATTTTATACTCCACATCCAAACCTTAAGCATCAAGATCCCCTTTAGGGGCATCCTTGAAAGGAATGATTGTTGGATAAAAACTTCACTAGTCGGTGTACCCCTATAAAACATTGACATCATCCACATCCAAAAATAGATGATCGTTCTCTCCTTTACTACTTAAGTCACTCAAAATGACCTTAGTGATTGTTGGATGAGAGAGGTGTCTAGCTCTAATGGTAATGTGATGTGAATGCACATAAGTGGTATTATCGATGGCACTTTCCATACTAGTCCAAACTACCTCATCAATCACATGTACTTAAATTACATGATGATATAGTCATAGTGACCAATAAGTAGGTGATCTTGTTGGATACAAGCCATCTATCTACCAAAATCATCCCATGCTCTCATTCCTCTATATGGCTACTATATAATCTCTATGTTGTACAAGTGATCAAAAGATTATCTCCAAAATAGTAAATCTTAGAAACTCTAATATCAAATTATATTTCTTTGTATATAGGCATTTCTTGTAGGGTTTTAATGCTTTGAATAAATGTCCTTTTTTGTAGATGGACTGATAAACAAGTTGATGAAGAGGATGTAGAATATTATCTCTTATGACATGGTGGGGTCAACAATCTAAGCTAGATGTCTGATTTTGGTGAGTCATTTATTCTTTTGCATTGCTTTTTGTTCTCAATCTTTTCTTTTAGATTTTTCACTAATATTGATACAAGTTAGAAGGTGCAATAAATTCACCTTGGTATGAGGAAAATAAGGTAAGATAATTTCACTTTGATACAAAGATAGGAAGTTGTAAGAATTTTGATTCATATGGTTTAGCATCTACTACTTAGACGTATACCATAAATTAAAAAATGTTATATATGCTTTGAAAGAGCGCATATTTGAATAAGCTAGTTTGACATGATTTGAACTCTCCCTTGCTTCAGGTAAATCATTGAATGTAATCTGATTATTCTTCTAGTGAATCCACTTGATCTTCTATTTTCTGGTGGGTTTTGTGTCTTTCAACTTCATGCGTAGCTAACCAAAAGAAGATGCCTATCTCTAATTACTTCTCGCTTATACCATTGCTTGTGAACAACTAAAGTCATACATCCAAATGATCCCTCTTAGTGGTTTTGAAAATAATATGAAGTAGTTTTTATCTAGAATCAAAGGCCTCAAGATAGAATGGAGTCTATGCAATACTAATGGACTCTAGCTGATAAAAATACTATATAAATTTAAATTTCATGTAGTTGTTATCCTTGCACACATGAATGATCTAACACTAAAAGGAATCAACACAAAGCAACAAAGACCTCCATAGAAAGGACATCCTAAGATTATTATGTTTCATTTAACTTACTAATTTATTGGTCACCACTTTGAGCATCAATATATGTTGTGATTACCCTTGGCCTGTCCTCCTCCATTTTATACTCCACATCCAAACCTTAAGCATCAAGATCCCTTTAGGGGCATCCTTGAAAGGAATGATTGTTGGATAAAAACTTCACTAGTCGGTGTACCCCTATAAAACATTGACATCATCCACATCCAAAAATAGATGATCGTTCTCTCCTTTACTACTTAAGTCACTCAAAATGACCTTAGTGATTGTTGGATGAGAGAGGTGTCTAGCTCTAATGGTAATGTGATGTGAATGCACATAAGTGGTATTATTGATGGCACTTTCCATACTAGTCCAAACTACCTCATCAATCACATGTACTTAAATTACATGATGATATAGTCATAGTGACCAATAAGTAGGTGATCTTGTTGGATACAAGCCATCTATCTACCAAAATCATCCCATGCTCTCATTCCTCTATATGGCTACTATATAATCTCTATGTTGTACAAGTGATCAAAAGATTATCTCCAAAATAGTAAATCTTAGAAACTCTAATATCAAATTAGTGGGTATTATTGTGGTCATGGTGCATCCGAATAAATTTTCCTTGGGTAATTGATATATCTTATACACATGATGTTCTTGAATTCTCATACCTAAAGTAATGTGGAGTTCATGAGTATTTTCCCCTCATGATGCGCAAATCTGCCAAGGTCTTAGTAGAGGTGAGCAAGCATACTCTGCTCCAATACAAAAATAGTATTTCACTCCTCCATGCCCTTGATTATGTGCATGAGGCCCACATGCAAATGCATGCCTTGACCATCAATAGTCATTATCATGGATACTATAGTGATCAATATCCTACTAGTTAGGGGGATAGGTATTGACCCTTGCTCAAGTCACCACATAAGAAATGATCAATATTGTAACTCATGATGAATCATGCAACTGTATATCACTATCCCTCCTATATAGTGACTAATTGTCTCTCATCCTCAATAGTAATGCAATAACCATGGACTAGGAATCTAAGAATGTGTTATACATCCACATGAATAATAGTCATCTCCCCTATTAGGAGATGAAAGGTGGATGTATCCAAATTCCATTGATCCATCAATCCCAAGAGCATCATGTGGTGCAATCACATCTCTAAGAGTATGAATACCAAATAAAGGACTAATCATCTATAAAAAACCTACTCCTTCCTTGATAGAGTCTCCAATCAACTCATGAGTAGTGTAAAAACAAATCCTCTCCAAAGTTTGACAAAGAATCCTTGTATGTTGGCAAGAATGAACAGATCTTGTAGATCTTTGCACCTCAACAGATAATCTGTATGATCTACATTAATTAAAACAACTGGCACAGAAAGTGCAAAGTAGCCCTTAAATATGCTTGAGACTGTGGCAGATATCTAACGTGAATTGCATGATAAAGAAGTATTCATCTGTTTCATATAAGTTCATGCCAGAGATACCTTACAAGACCTACACATTGATCTGAAAATGGATTAAGAAAATGAATTAGTCACACTGAGGATCCATGAAATGGTAGAGCATGGCTTGTAGCACACTTTTGTTCGAGGGAACAAGTGTTTTTGGACAGAAAACAAAGTAGTTTTTCACAGTTGTGAGAAACTGCTGGATCCAACAGGAGACGATTATGTAACTGCATGTTCCAGAAAGTAGTGATTTTGTACCCACCAGTCTGCACCAAGCAGTGGTTTTGCCATGTGTATAAAACTGGCCTGTGGTATTTCAAATTCTAACCTTCTAACTTCCAGGCATCCTTTCACCTTCTGCTCTCGCTTGCAAAAGCATATATACATGTTGTGTATGTGTTTTAGCATAGAATTGCAGGATTTTAAGTGAATTCCAAGAGAACTCAAGCGTTCAAACTTCCAAGTGAACAAGTAGGATGTATTAAGGTGAGCAGAACCGAGAGAGAGTGTCGAGGAGTTGCTGTAAGCTATGTTCCAGGGGGACACATCCCCTGGGTATTTCCACTCATCCCCACACAAGACATTTTGAGGACACGGATATAGATAGGGAACATCCTTGAGGCCATCCGCTACAAATAAAAAGGAATAAAAATTAGGAAATGTTTCCAATACACCTCAAAAACAGCAGGGGACAACAGCTGTCCCCCAACCATCCTAGGAACAGCTAACCTTTGGGGGTATAACTATTGTGTAATTCAGAGTTAACTGAGAAACTATATAATATATTATATAGTTGTGTAATTTGGACCAGATCCAGACTGATCCACATAAATATGAACAGCTGCATTACATGTGCTTTATTCATTGTCATTTGTTTTATTGATAATGGTCTAATTTTTTATCCCCTTTCACTTTGAAGGAATTTCAATGGAGAATATGCACTAAATTTTGAATATGCTTTCAGTAACAAACCCCAAATGAATGTCTACGCCACTCTTACCCATGTTGATTTAGCTGTGTATTGAAGAGATTACAATCTATTTCTCTTTAAAAGAAAGGTAATGTGAAATTATGAGATGGGAAGTGTTCAACAACATTTTTACATTTTATTCAAGTGACCAAACAAATAACTCTATATAATTAGAGGAAATCAATCATTTTGATGGAAAGGAATAGTTGTGTTGTCAACAAATTTAAGAATTTTATATTACTGATGCAGATGTCACTTAATCTCATAATTTTCTATTTCTAACTTCTCTTCATCATTTTGAAGTTGTAACTTCTAGCCTTAAGGACATTTTGTAGTAATTTTATATTTATTACATACATGTTAACATGCAAGCAATAAAATTTTGTTAATTTGTGTGTCAACTCTCATTTGAATTCTCAATTCAGCTCTAGTTTTATGTTAATATCATTCTATAATGTATAATATATATGATGAACAACTTATGCATGAATAACTGAAATTTCCTATATTTTTTAAATCTTCCCTAATTTTTATTTTCATTCCCTCTTATCCCCTAAAAATGACCTTCCATCCCAACCATCCCAGAAAGACATCCTTTTATCCACCGCCGTTCCCATCCCGGAAACTCCATGAAACATAGGTTGTAAGTGATCTTAAGGACTAAACATTGCTTAACCTAATGCTACAAAACTTGGGCAAGAAAAAAGATTGGATCAAACAAATCTAGGTTGAGGCCAAAAATATTCAAATGTTCATCACAAACCAACACATGTCGTAGCCCATTTCAAGATCATTCTCCCAATTAGAGTTGTTGAAGGTAACTAAAACAATGCAATTTTTTTTTAATTTTATGCTTCACTTTAAGTATGATTCTTTCTTTGTTTTTAAATTTTTTATTATTTTTTCTAATAGGTTGTTGTAGAGAAGCGAGATCTTATTTGCATCCACTACAATCATCTTGATACAGCTTGTGCAGGTGTGGGAGGCACCTTCTAGCATAATCATTAGCCAACTTTGATCAATATAGAGCCAATCTAATAGTCAAAGGGCATCAACTATAAAGCAAGTCATCTTAAACAACTCTTGGTGGGATTGCATGTAATATCTTCTTAGTTTCACCAAATCTATCACGAGTATGATCGGCTTCACTGCAAACATAAGTCATGCTTGGAAGAGGTATATGATGGCATTGATTGAATAATTGAAAATATGAAGTCCATCATAACTGAAAAAGAGCAAGATCCTAAATAAACTTTTTTCAAAAGGATGCAATCAATTTGTGTTGA
This sequence comes from Sequoia sempervirens, assembly GCA_007258455.2. Classification (NCBI taxonomy): domain Eukaryota; kingdom Viridiplantae; phylum Streptophyta; class Pinopsida; order Cupressales; family Cupressaceae; genus Sequoia; species Sequoia sempervirens. The sequence continues at coordinate 294 of VDFB02014672.1, read as the reverse complement.
GTGGTAGAATAAAATGACCACCCCATTACAGCAATGCTAAGTTACCAATTCATTTTTGGATTTGGGTATAGGTACATGAATCCGATACGGGATTTGGTCAAAGAAAAATTTGGGGTTAGGTACGGCTTGGGTACGGCAATACAAAAAACATATAAAAATTAGAAATATATACATATTTGCAGCAGTAATTAAGTTCAGAATACACCACCATGTTAATAGTCTAATAACATAGCAAAAATACATCACCACTTTCATTAAGAGTTTCAAAGTCTGTCATACTACATCTTGGCAAGG
>VDFB02014671.1:0-17820 GCA_007258455.2 Sequoia sempervirens | reverse complement strand
CCGAGATTGGCTGCGCTTGACTCGATCATACTTTCTTGAACAACCTGTGAAACACAAGGTAACAGATGCGAAAGAAAAGGCGCATGGCACATACACAATATTTGTTCATTAATCACATATTTAAATCTATTTCATCATTCAAAAACTATATGCGTTATACCAGTCATTTGGGAAGTCAACAGGGTAATAAATATAGATATGTCAACATGATAGGCTGTAGGAATATGAAAGTGTATTGCTACAGGATATCCCCCAATAAAAATTTTCAGAAGAGTTAAACAACCATGAACAATAAAAGTAAAGGTTTTAAAAGTACATCATGATATCCAAACTATGAGCATATTTTGGGCTCATCATTTCCCCTCTACTTAACCCAATGCTGGTCCTCCAACATTAAACTTCCTAGTGATCTCTCTAAAATCAGTGGTTGAGGCATGACCCTGAAATGGAATCCCAAATTTGTAACAAAAGCCTCTGTAACTCTGTCATCCTTCATACCTACAGGCTTCTTTGTCTTCATTAATATTTGTAGCCTGGTAGGGGTAAAGGGGCCACATTAGCACAGGAGGTCTAAATGTCAATGGCATCCACAATTCAAATCTCTTTTGAAGTCCCAGCTATATGTATCTGCCTGATCATTTAAGAGCTGCTGTAAAATTTAGGGGACTGTGAGGCTCAGACTTTCTTAACCCAACGGTTAATCTCTCCCACCTCTTTTCAATTCTTGAATATGACAGTCTCCAAAATGAGTATGATTGTTCCTGAAATTCATCATATACCTGTTTCCTAAGATCAAATATTTTCATTCTGGCTGTATCATTATTAAAACCATATGCCAAAGTAAACCAGGTTTTCAACATTCTATGGGGGTCTGAACTCTCAGAACGCAATGGAGCAAGCTCATTCCTTTCGGCTTCTTCATATGTTTCCCATTGCCTACCATAATTTGCTTCATTCACTGCCTAAGACATAAGTGATCTCAAATGGATGTCACCAATATACAGAAGAGGATTCCACTCTATTTCAAATGGAATTAAAAAGCCATGTAAGTAGAATTCACACAAAGAATTTCTAAGCCAATTAGGGGTTGCCTGATATGCATCATAAAAATCTTTAGCAGTGTGAAGAATAGGATCTTGATTTCTGGAAATCCTCATCAATTGGAACCACAAGAACTATTCTTTAAGGCACAGAGCATAAAATTTGGGTGGTGGTCTGCATTCCATCATCTGACCAGTTACCTTCAACATTTCGTCCATTTTCTCTTTTAACGTCTGAATCTCCTGTTTCTGCCCTTCAATTTCCTTTTTTAGTTTCTTCTTTTCCTCCTCCCAAAGACTCTGTTGCATTTCAATCTGGGCTAGGTGGTGGAAAGTCAAGGTTTGCAATGTAACTTGTCTCCATGTAGCTTTGACATATTCTAAAAACTCAATTAAAAATGTCTTTTTATAAACAACAATGGCTTGACAAGCTGCAGGGGGAAATGTAGCTTCATCGGCTACTTCCAATTGTTCAGTCTATTCCTCCTCTTGCTGCAAGATGAATTCCTGTCGCCACAGTGGAGAAGACTGTGCTTCCTTTGAAATGTGCATAGCCGCAACAGCCAAGTCATCAAGACTTGGTACCCCCCTTTCATTATGCTCAACTTCCCTTGTCTCAATTTGTTCTTCTTCAAGAACAATAAATGAACTCTGTGCAGCACTCTCAGACACATTCTGAGAAACATCATATTCATAATCTACAGATTCTTCTGAAATTATAATAACCTCAGGTTTAGGTGAAGCAGGGGAGGTTTTACATTGATTCCTTGTGGAAACTCTTCGTGGCAATGTTGCGGCTGCAGGAGGTGCTCTCGTAGCCTTCCTCTTTCGGAACTACCGAGAGGTTTCTTCCTTGTCAGAGGATGATGGTGAACTGGTAATGGCAGTAGGTGTTGTTGTAGGAGACAATGCTGCAGGGGAAGATGCTGCAGGAGAAGAACGTTGCCTTTTCTGAGAACGAGGGTCAGATTTTGGGGTTTGCTCCGCCCTAGATGACTCTCCGACCTTTGTTTTTCCCTTCTCCCTCCTACTAGCAGCCCTAGTTTGCACCCGGGCAGACGAATCTGGTGTGTGAGCTGCAGGACCAGGTGCTATAGGAGCAGATGACGCTTGTCCTATTCTTCTACTAGTAGACGCCATTTCTTCTTTCTTTTCCCGAGGCTGTTGGGTAAGTGCCCTAGGGGGTTTTGGAATTTGCAAGCTCTTTTGGGCAACAAATTGTTGCTAGAAAAGAGGTGATACATCTCTCAAAGAGCGTTCAATCAACAATTTTATAAGACCATGGTGAGCAATAGAATTATCTTTCCCCTGTTGGGTTCCGTGGGCACATTGTTCCAGAAATTTTAATAAAAGGTTCGGAACATTTACAGCTAATCCATGCCTCATATGACTTAGTAATTTGAAGTGGTAAGAATGCAGGTAGGAGAAACGACCTTCACAAGTTAAATACCTGATTATGAAAGCAACATATTCTGGGTATGGAGGCAGCAACGACACACGCTTGCATCCTTGCTTTGAGACCTCCAAAGGTTCGTTAGTGGGTATTGTAAATTTTTCCCTTGCAAAGACAGCATCCGAAGAAAAATTCTCTCCAATGGCTGGAAGCCCAGTTACCTCTGCAATTCTTTCTTCAGTTACAACAACTGTTAGACCCCATACAGTAGCCTCTCCTTCAGAAAGGGTTCTCAAAAATTCACCTGCAGCCTCCTCATTGAAAGAATTTAAACTCAAAAAGTAATTCAACCATCCACAGAGGCTGAATGCTTGGACAGTTTGAGGATTTTGCAGCAATAACTCATGAGCTACAGGCTCATGTCTTACCAACTAACCACCCATATTCACAGTTTTTCCTTAGCTGAACTCAACTCTTTTTTGAAAATCAAAAATTTCCCCTTCTGCTCTAATTTTTTTTTTGTTACGCCGTCACTTTCCTCTTCTTTTCCAAAAATGAACTTTTTAAACAAGCAATTTTAATTGTGATTTGCAATGAAAAACATGCAAGGAAAAAAAAGACATGCGATCGTATTTGGAAAGTACTAGAAAAGAATAAAGAAAGATTATCTGAGCAGATGTGGCTGCGGCGAAAAGACAGGTTTTAAAAGTGGATTATCCCGCCCCCTAATTAGAGTATGACATGTGTCCTCACATGTACTAAAGAATAGGTGGAGATCAGGTAATAATGATTGATACTGACATAGTAGTAAATGAATAAAATGAAATAAATCAATAATACGATAACAAAAGATATTGCATACCTTTCATTAAATGCTTGTATGTGTTGAGAAAGATGACGGCTTCGACATTAGATGACAGTTGGGAATAACATCATAATTAAGGGTGGTGCGGATGAATGAGGTGGATGGGTGACGTGGGCGGACGAGATGAATGGATGGAATGGATGGATGGTACGGAAGATAAAGAAGTGAAATGTGGCGACAAGTGGAAATGAAGAAAAAGGGGTTCCCTTAAAAAGGAAACCTTTATTAGGAGCATGCATTTCAAAATTATGGTGAAGCTGCAGGAGAAAGGCTAAAGCCTTCAGCTGCAGGAAGAGTAGTGGCAGGATCCTATACGAACTGCTGCATGAATTCTTCTTTTGAGACTAGTTTATGGTACAACCAGAGGTGGTGTCCATTAACTAACAGCTTGAATCTAACAGGATCAATTGTAACAAGTTGCATTGAACCATTAGCGAATACATTCTCAATTTCATACGTGCCCAACCATCTAATTTGCAATTTTCCTGGACTTTCCTTATATCGTGAATCATAAAGCAAAGCCCAGTCTCCTTTGAATTTCTTTTCCTTAATGTATTTATCATGCCACCTTGTTCGCTGATTCTGTATTATCTCAGTGTGCTGCAGGGCATTCTTTCAGAGCTCATCCAGAGCATTGAGCTGCATGATTTTGTCCTTCTGTGCATTTTTTAAATCCATGTCCATCTCTAATACTGTTCGCAGAGTCTTATGTTCAAATTCTATTGGCATCACAGCTGTTTTACCATACACCATTTCAAAAGGTGTATATCTTGTAGCAGTCTTCCAGGTAGTATGGTAGGCCCATATAGCTTCTCGTAACCTTGTGGCCCAGTCCTTCCTATGCAAATCTACATTTTTAGTCAAAATGGCCTCTATGTCCCTATTGGTGACCTCAACTTGGCCATTGGCTTGGGGGTGATAAGGAGTTGATTTCCTGTGCTATATATTGTATTCATTGACTAAAGTTGTGATAAGTGTAGAAGTAAATTGTGCTCCTTGATCTGTCACTATCTCCCTAAGAACACCAAACCTAGTAAATATTTCCTCATAGAGGAATTCAGCCACTTTATTATCCCTATCATGTTTCATAGGCTTAGCCTCTACCCATTTTGTGATATAATCTATGCATACAAGGATGTAGGACTTACCATTGGAAGGTGGATCAATTGGACCTACAAAATCCAGTCCCTATTTGTCAAAAGGTGTAACTACAACTTGTGGAAATAGAGGAATCTCATCAGATCGAGTTGGTCTTCCCATCCGTTGGCATCTATCACATCTCCTGGTATATTTGGCTGCATCTCTATGCAAAGTTGGCCAATAATAACAAGTATTTAAAATCTTCATCGTTGTCCTTTTGGCAGCAAAATGTCCACCACATGGCTCATCATGGCTTGTACGCAGTATATCATGAGTGTCCTCCTCTTGTACACATCTCCTCATAACTTGATCTGGCCCTGTATAAAACATGCAATCTGTAATCCAAGAAAAGTTAAAGCTTTTCTCTACCAATAATCTATTTTCCTTAGGGGAGAATTGAGGAGAAGTTTTTCCTTTGACTAGATAATTTGCTATATCAACATACCATGGGTGAATAACCTTGATTGCAAACAGGTGCTCATCAGGAAAGGAGTCTTCAATAAGTGCAGAGTCATCTTGCCATTGAATTCTAGAAAGGAAATCAACAACTACGTTGGCTTTACCTAGCTTGTCCAGAATTGTAATGTCAAATTCTTGCATCAGCAATAACCATCTTGCCAGTCTCCCAGATATTGAGGCTTTGTTCATGAGATACCAGATTATTGCATGATCAGTGTGGACAAATATCTGATAACCAGTGATATAATGCCTGAATTTATTGAGGGCGTAGATGATTGCCAACATTTCTTTTTCTGTAATAGTGTAGTTTAATTCAGCCCCTTGCAGATTTTTGCTTATATAGTAGAGTGCATGTTCTGTCGAACCATCCTTCTGCCCTAACACTTCTCCAATTGCATAATTTGATGCATCAGTATGAATATGAAATGGAAGTGACCAATCAGGTCCTTTCAGAATAGGTGCCTATGTAAGGGCGACTTTCAAATCAAGAAATGTTTTTTCACATTCCTCTATCCAAGAAAAGTCTGCATCTTTCTTCAATAGACTATATAAGGGTCCTACTATTTGGCTGAAGTCCTTGATGAATTTTCTGTAGTATCCGGCATAGCCTAGAAAGCTCCGTACTTCTTTTTGCTTAGCAGGAGAGGGTAACTTAGAGATGACCTCAATCTTAGCAGGATCAACCTGAATTCCTGCAATAGAAATATAGTGACCAAGGACTATTCCCTCCTGCATCATCATGAAGCACTTTTGACTATTCAGCGATAGGTTGTGATTTTCACATCTTTGTAGTACTTTCTCCAAGTTGGCTTGAACTTCCTCAAATGTCGTACCATAAACAGTAAAGTCATCCATGTATATTTCCATGCAATCATATGAGATATCTGAGAAGATACTTATGACTACCCTCTGGAAAGTTGCAGGAGCATTACAGAGGCCAAAAGGCAAAACTGAATAGACAAATGTTCCCCAAGGGCATGTAAAAGTGGTCTTCTCTTGATTCTCAGGAGCAATCTTGATTTGATTGTACCCATTGAAGCCATCCAAGAATGAGAAGTACTTTTTCCCAGCTAAATTATCTAGAACTTGATCAATGAATGAAAGAAGAAAGTAATCTTTCTTTGTTGCCAAGTTGAGCTCTCTATAATCTACACATACCCTCCATTTTCCTCCTTTCTTACGAACAATGACTAATGGGGAAACCCACTGACTATCAGAGATTGGGTAGATAAAACCAGCTGCTAATATTTTCTGCAATTCTTCTTTAACAATTTCTCTCAAAGCTGTATTAATTCTTCTTTGAGGCTGCCTGATAGGTTTGAAGTCACTGTTAATATATATGCGATGTGTACAGAGTATTGGGTTTAAACCCCTCATATCCCCATAGTCCCATGCAAAAGCTCTATGGTGGGCTTGCAACATTGAGGCTATGGCAGTTTATTGAGACAGAGGCAACTTATTATTAATATGCAGACAGCGGCTTGGAGATACTTCTATATGTTTGGTGAGATCACTTATTGAGGTTGCTGTGAAAGATGGTGCCTATATATCACATAATAACAAATCATGATGGCTCTCAGGATTCAGTTGCTGCAGGAAATATTGCTGAGAACTGCTATCTAGAACAGATGGGCTATTCAAACCAGAACTATATTGCAAGATGTGTAGAAGCAGCTTATGTTCGCTCTGAAGCTGAGAAAATGGGTCAGTTTGTAGCATTATTAACTGAGCTAATGAATTGAATTCTTCAGATTCTTCTCCTAGATCTGGCCAAATTGGTTGAGACAAATTTGGTAGAGGTTGTGCAGGTGGATATAAAGCCAATTTCTTCCTTGACTGGCCATCAGAAATTGTCATGTCTCCTGAACGGCATCCTATAAGGGCATCAGCTGAAGCTAACCAAGGTCTGCCTAGGATAATAGGATATCCTCCTAAGGTTTCCTTAGTGGATAATATGGTGAAATCAGAAAGGTATTCCGAAGACTCAAGAGTGACAATGACATCTTCTATCACTCCATCAGGTGTAACCGTGGAACTATCAACAAGCTACAGGACAGTCGGTGTAGACCAAATGTTTGGAATATTCAAATACTCCATAGTGTGCTTGGTCATCACATTAATGGTTGCACCAAGGTCAACCAAAACATTTCTTACTAACTGACCATTGATATTTATTTTTACTACAGGACTTCCAGGATCAGTATATTTTGGAATGACAACCTTCCCCAACATAATATCGGCTAACTGTCCTAGAACATGGATAGTTTGGGGGTCCTTTTTCTTTCTCCCTTGTTTCATTAAACATGCCTCTTTAATGGATTTTCCATAAACTGGAACATTTTTAATAGCTTAAAAAAGAGGAATTTGGACTTGTACATTCTTCAACTGCTCTAGAATATCAAAGGTAGGCTCTTTAATTATCTTGGGTGTAGTCATTTGCAATCTCTGAGGAAAAGGTGGTGTAGCCTGAGGCTGTAGGATAGGTTCCTTAGAGGCAGTAGCTGATATAGGAATATCTTCTGCATGATCAGTAGGTTGTTCAGTGGCAGAGTTTGGAATCTCTGTAATTATAGGTGGTTGTGGAGTAGGGAGAGTGGTTCCAAACCTGAGATGGATATCATTAATATTCAAGGCATAAGCTGGATACTGGTTTACTTCTACAGAATACATAGGTTGTTGTTGTTGCTACTACTTATTATTGGGATTTGACAATGGTTGAGCAAGCATAGGCATTTGTTTTGGAGGGCCAGTATTTGCCGCAGGTGCTGTAGGAGGAGGCATAAGGGCCGGAGGTTGTGGCTGCTTAGACTGTAGGAATCTAGGGGGTTGGTTCTGTCATTGCTAAGAGCCTCTCTATTGAGGGTTCTGCTGCCAGTTACCTGGAGGTGGAGTCCATTGTGCTTGTGGCTGCTACCAACCTCCTTGAGGGGGTTGCCATTGAGGGCTCTGATAGTTAGGCCAGTATGGTTGAGGAGAATTCCAAGGTGGAGATGGGCCATATGTAGGTTGCCATTGGTTATTATAATTAGAGTAAGGATTACCAAAAGTCAAAGGATCTTGAGGCATACCTTGTCTTGGAGCCCATGGTCTCCTTTGTGCAACAAAGAAGACTTGGTCATCATCACCTTCTATCATCTTAAAATTAGTAGGTAATTGTTTAGCCTCCATGTTGGCAACCATCTTGCATCTGTAGTCACGTTTCTTTTGTCTACAATGTGGACAGAACTCAGCCAAGATTGCCTCAGCTTCTACATGTTTCTTGCGAGCTTGCATGGTATCCAATTGTGTAGTCATGTTGTTTATGATGTCCTGCTTGAAATCAGACAGCAAATTTGTGATCTCCATCCGGGAAACTCCACTAGAAGAAGACTTTCCCACTGTAGCTTGATGACCTCTACCCTTCTTCACAATTGCTCGGGAGTAATTGAGACATATCTGCTTGATATCATCCCAAGATGCTTGGGTTATATCGCCTCCTCCCATCAGGTCCAGGGTGTCTATACAGGTATCACTGATTCCCCTTAGAAAAAGTAGTTTCTTAGATTCTTCGTTGAGAGTATGATTTGAATTCTTTTTTAGGGAAAACAAGAATCTTGAGATATAATCCTCCAGACTTTCATCCTCCTTCTGCTGAATTTTGAATATATCATCACCTTTACTACCACTCTTACAATATTCCTTGTATTTCTCAAGAATTTTTTTTTGCATGGCTGCCCAACTATCAACAACACCCCTTCCCAAACTTATGAACCATCTGAGAGCTCCCTCCTTTAAGGTAGCAGGAAACAATTTCAGTTTGTGCGCATCTGTAGTGTAGTCATAACTGCGACAGAGGATATCAAACTCAAATAGGAAAGTTTTTGGGTCCTCTGTAACTAGGCCGTAGAACTTGGGAAGTAATGAAGAAGGAATATTTTTAAGGTTATTAGTATCTTGCTGGGCAACAATGGGAAACTCAAAAGCAGGAGGTGGATTAGGTGGATTTTGTGCCATATTTGCTTGTTGGAATATCAGAGCAAATGGATTTTCCTCAGGTTCTTCATCAGCTGGGTCAAATGGCAATTCGACAAACATGTTTTCAGGGAGAAACCTTCCTAGCGCGTCTCTTCTTCTATACATGCAATAGAATGAATAGTGATTTGAATGATTTTGAAAATTCTTGATTAACAAACTAAACTTAATGCTAAAAATGACTTCTGACAGGTTCTTAGCTTGACACCATCCCCGACAACGGCGCCAAAAATGGTCGCACCCACAAAAGGATATGAAAATCAAGGCAAAACCTATCCTGGGAATTGGACATTCCAGTAGGCAACTAATATCTCTTCATGGACGTTCATTTACTTGTCAAACTAGGGAACGTATACTTTGAATGGAGCAGCACTATATGTGCACTAAAAACTAGTTTCAGTCACAACTTAACGGAAACAAATACTTGGAAAGAAATCTATCTACGCTACAAGAAGGTAATGTAAAGTTCTCTAAACTCAACCATAATTTAACCAAAGCAGAAATCATAATAGCTACAACTGAGAAACAAACTATAAACTGGCCTTATGCTGCAGGAACAGACACAGGGATGGATTCCCGATGCTGCAAGAACAATATAAGACTGAGTTTGCACAGAAACTGCAAAGATGAAATCTATCTTATGATCAACAGAAAATGAACAACTAACTAACTAACTACAGATACTTACTAAGTGGGCCCCCTTAGCAAGCATCAACTAATTACGCAAGTACTGAACTCAGAACTTCATCAAATTTTATTCATAAACTCAGAATGGTATACATTGTTCTGTTCTGCTTCAAAAGACTAACAAAAACTCTGATTCATATTATAACTTTAACTCTTACATAATCTGCTTCTCTATCTGTCTATCTATCTCCTTCTCTAGTCTACGTGTGTTTCACCCGCGTAGGAGGAACACTTATTTTAAATCAAGAAAAAAACTAACTAACTAACCCTAACACAGAAAGACATGGATTTGAAATGTATCCTGAAATCGAGGTATAAACTTCATAAACGAGTTTATCTGTTCAACCCGATCCAGAGAGAATCTAGCATTCCACTCTTTCTAGATTTCAATGACATTTAAAATCCTTCCCAACAGTTTCGATCAAAGAGTCTTCGTCATGGCTTCCTCGAAGTCGTGCAGGAAATGGACTTTATTGCAAGGCCGAGATTGGCTATGCTTGACTCGATCATACTTTCTTCAACAACCTACGAAACACAAGGTAACAGATGCAAAAGAAAAGGCACATGGCACATACATAATATCTGTTCATTAATCACATATTTAAATCTATTTCATCATTCATAAACTATATACGTTATACCAGTCATTTGGGAAGCCAATAGGGTAATAAATATAGATATGTCAACATGATAGGCTGCAGGAATATGAAAGTGTATTGCTGCAGGATATCCCCCAATAAAAGGTTTCAGAAGAGTTAAACAACCATGAACATCAAAAGTAAATGTTTTAAAAGTACATTATGATATCCAAACTATGAGCATATTTTGGGCTCATCAATCATGTTTGTGATCTCTATGCGATGAGGCTGACACCATGATATTCTAAGACTATGAAATTTTCAGGTTTCCTGGATCCACCTAGATCATTCCTCCCCATTGAGAAGCTTTTGGACCACCAAAAGTCTGTTTTTACATATAATTGAAGTCACAACAATTTTTCCTCACTTGTCCAGTATCATTTTTCCTTCCTTTTTGGAACCTGTACATCTTACTCATAACAACAATCAAAACTGCACTAACATTTTAAGTACATTAGCCATGGGTAAATGCAAAAAGATGAGTCCACGAAATGTGAAAGTTTTTGCCTTAGGCAAAAAATGAAATCAGCTTGCAAAAAATGGGATCCCGTTTAGCTTCAGGATCTCGAGCCTAAATTTTAAAAACGGGATCCTGTTTTTTAAATTTTTCGTTTTTGAAAAATTTTCAAAACGGGATCCCGTTTCATAGAACCATAAAAATATTTTTTTTAATGAAACGAGATCCGTTTTTTAAATTATGAATTTTGGGCGGGTTTTTGGCTTGTTTTTGGTTCGAGAAATGGCTTGGGGACCAGAACCTAAGCTTTGGACCTGGTTTGACCTGCAACTTGAAGGTCCAGTGTCATAGGGTGTTGTCACAATAGTGGTTTACAATTCCTGAGAGGAACGGATTTTAGCTGAAATCACATATTTTTAGAAAATATAATGATTTAAGCCTTAAAAAGTTCATTTTAAGGATTCCAATTGAAGAGGGTTTGATCAAATCACCTTAGATCAAACCCCCTTGGATAGAACCTGCTAGTTTTAAACCATACCTATAAATGCGTCTCCTTTACACCTATCAAAATGCTGATAAAAAATCACTTTTGATTTAGCTTTTGGGGGATCAAATGAATTCATTTAAAATTTATTTCAAATGATTATGGTATTCCTCAAAACAATCTATCCAATGAATATAATTTTAATATGTTTTGGTTTTGTTATGTATTTGTTTTTTAAGTTTTATTAAACATAGGTTTTTCATCGAAAATGAATTTCTTTGTTCTTCACATGTGGAAAAATAGAAGATTAAGAAAAAAAATGAAAATATGAGTGCACTAGATATTGAAGTCCTTGATCCAACAAATAAATAAAAATAAAATTTTGACATATACAAAAAAGTTCGCTAGATGCAAATACGTGTAATTCGCTTGACTTTGAAACTTGATTAAGGAAAAAATATTCAATAAAAACTATCTAACCAAAGTGGAAGCACTAGATATCAGAGTTACAAATCTAAATTTGAAAGAATTAGAATTTTATCCTTCATGGAAAAAATGTTATGTGTTATCTGCAAGCCACTTTTTAAAATGTTGTTTTCTGAGAAAAATCAATTTAAGTGGGAGATGGAAAAATAAGGTGCAATTTGATTCCAAAATTTTGAAAAAAAATATTTTTATAATCTACAGAGAAAATTTGATGAGACTCTAGTTTGCACCATCTTCAAATTCCCTCACTTTGCCGCTATAGGTGCCTCGAATGTGAAGATTTAGTTAAAATAATAATTTCAAGTGTCCTTGGCCAAAAATTGTAAACCACTATTATGGGATCACCCCATAGGAAAATAATGAATTTGGACATATGTCTGAAGACCTATTTTGCAAAAAAAATTTACGAAATTAAAACCCATTAAACCCATTATAGATGAGACAATGCAGATTCCAAATATGTAATTGTTTTAATAATTTGATTATTTTTTCTATTTTTTAATTATTTTCTAATGAAACTAGTCCATAAAATTGAATTATTAAGTTTTTTTAGTATTTTAATAACTTTTGATCAACATAACATTTTGACAAACAGATTGCACGAGAACAAACTTCAGACAATTATTTTCAGTTTTTAAAAGAACAATCAAAAAATGATAAGTTTAGGTCATCTTATGCGTGTCATACATGACAATTTTTCAAAACGACAAATATGCTTAATAAAAATTTAACAAAAAAATATTCAATAAAAAATTACAAAAAAATATCGAAAACAAGCTTCAGTGAGTCACAAATCTTTTCCCAAAAGGATTTAGAAAAATATGATAATTTAGATCAAAATATGGATGTCGTACACGTGCATGGTATGGTATAAAAAAGTGACTTTTAAATAGTGGTTTTTAGAAACGCCTATTGAGACTCAATTTTTTACAATCTAGGTATTGAAATAAATTACATATTTGGAAACTAGACTCCGAGTACTACATTTTATGATGAGTGACTTTTTTGAAGATTCCATCTCTAAGTGCTTCAAATTTTAAGGTCAAATATGTCAAATTCTGAAAATTAGGGAAAACACTTCCACTTTTTGGTCAAAAAGTGGACTCAACTTCTTGCACACACCCCCATATACACATACACATTTAGTGTTTCCACTACCAACCACACATTGCTAAAAGGTAGAAGGCTGAATTTCAACCTGGTTAACATTCACCACCTGCAATTTTCCTGTTAAATTGCTCTAATACCAACTTGATCTGTAATTAAAGGGCTACAAATAATTTGCACTTTACTCTCAACTACATATTTTATCCCGATCCAACATAATTATGTGGTTATGAATCTTAACCACTGAATTACGACAAATAAATTTTAGTTATACTTTATCCATATTCAAGAGACATAAACTAACTATTTAATTATCATAAATAGGAAACTCAAAGAATCAAAATACTAAAATAATGATAAACAAAAGAGAAGAATAAAGAGATCACGCCTGATAATGGAGTTCACTCAATTTGAGCTACGTCTCTGGGTCTGCTTCTCAATGTTGGACCTCTTTATTGATATCGCCAAGCAAAAGCCTTCTTACAATATCAAGCTTCTAAAAACCCACATAAAACTCATCATAATATCTCACTCTCAATTTTACAATTTTTGGTGTACAAAAATACCTTGTAAATTCTCCTCCAAAGAATTATTTCTCCCCAAACTGAACTTGACTAATTCTCCTGGTTACAATTCTCTCCAAGAAATTTCTACCCCTTACAAGAAAATAAGACCCCTTTCTATACAAATTTATTTGCTAACATGGGCTTTAATCATATTATTTTGCAAATATTTCATATCTCTTGTTTACAAGTAAAAATTCCAAACAATTCCCCCCAATTACATAAAAAAATTGCCTTAATAAGGCTCAACCATCAAAACAAATAAATAACCTTCATCTCACGTTTATAAGCCCTTATGGGTTTTTACGATTTTCTTGGCAATATTCATTTGTTGGGTTGTTCTTAACGATATAATTATTTTCGGGCTTGACAAGTGTTTAAAAGAATCACCACCCCTTATAATAACATTAAAATCCTTTTAAATAATTTCTAACCCCCTTAAAAATATTACAATTCGTTGAAATATGAAAAATGTGATTAAAGGGGTTAATTTGTTGAAATATAGGTTTATGGGTTCTTTTTCTCTCCTTGTTTTATGGGCAATGCAAGAGGATTTTAAGGGATAAAATCCCACCAGTTAAACATGGAAATTGTTTAACTGGTTCACAATTACAAGGTTTTCTGGCATGCACTTCTATTCCTATGTTTGGCATTGCATGAACTTTAAATCTACAAATTGCCTTTCATATTTTTTCGTTATTCCCAAATATGAAAATTGTTTACACTTGTTTTCATTTCGAAGATTTTATGCCATTCAAAGATATATATATATATATATATATATATACATGTATTTATATGTAATTGTTACTACGAAATATGAATATGGTATTAGTCGTTTTCATTTTGAAGATATTTTGCTATGCAATTGTATTATTATGTTCTTCCATGTACAATTATTTTGTCTGTGAGATGCTTTTTTTCATTTCATTCATACTACCAAACATGGAAAGGGTTTGACTGGTTCACAATTATAGGGTTATCTGTCATGCACTTGTATTCATTTGTTCGACAATGCACAAACTTTCACTCTACAATTTGCCTTTGCTATTTTTTTGGTATTCCAAAATATGAAAATGAGTTAACTTGTTTTTATTCAAAGATATTATGCCATGCAATTAAAGATTCCATACCAAACCAACATTGAACATATAAAGAGATTTACAAATTAAAAAATGCATATCTCCATATTTTCCAATTTCTATTTACTATGACTCACTTCCATGTTCATATCTACATGGAACTACAGACATTCAACTCCCCAAACAAAAAAATGAAGTTCAATTTGATGGAGACTGTAATGAATGGAACAAATGATGCATTACCAAAGGATATGTACCACATACTTTTAATGTGGGGTGGATTCCACACCATAAGCATGAGCATTGTTACACTCTCCATCAAAGAGAACGACTTCACTTTTTTATTAATTCTTTATGCCTTTGAATGCCATGAAATTGTATTTGTCTGTTCTTCCATGCACAACAGTTTTGTCTATGAAATGCTTTCTTTATTTCATTGTTACTGCCAAACATGGAAATGAAAAAAACTTAACCCATTATCATATTTGGGTATAACAAAAAAATATTAAAGTAAAATTGTAGAGTTAAAGTTTGTGCATAACAACAAAATATTAAAGGCAGTGGCAAATTATATATATATATATATATATACATAGGTATATACATATCTGTATAGGTCACATTTTCCCACCAACACAACACTCATGGAAAATCAATCGTTCACATGTGTTCCACTAGTCAAATTACAGCACACAACTATAGTTTCCTTCTCCTCTTTTGCCACATGCAACCACCAAAAAAAATGTGTTAATCGCTCAAGAAGCAAACAAGGATTGCACGCCATGAATACATACAATCGCTGCAATTGAAGGCATCCAAATAAGTTTTCAAATTTGAAAAAGGAGGACACAAATTAAAGACTCCATAACAAACTACCATTAGAGATTTACAAATTCAAAAATGCATTTCTCAATCTTTTCCAATTTTCATTTACCGGAGCCTCACTTCCATATTCATATGTACATGGAACTGCATACATTCAACTCCCCAAATAAAAAAGTGAAGTTCTTTTAGATGGAGAGTCTAATGAATGGAACAAACGATGCATAGCGAAGGGATATGCTCGGACTACTTTTAATGCGGGGTGGTCGCAAGACCCTAAGCAGCAGCACTGTTACACTTTCCATCTCAAAAGAACAACTTCACTTTTTTATTAATTCTTTAAGCCTTTGAATGCCAATCTGTTGTATGCTATGCAAAGTGGGATACAGGGTGGGTTCGATTGGATTTGGTGGTGGGATAGTCTTGGATCTTTGTTGTTCTGGTGCCATTGGATGTATGAAAATATTGGTGGCGATGTAATGCAAGTGGTGATATTATAGGGGAGTGTGGGTTATACTAATTTTATATTTTGGCTCATGTTTTAATGCTACAGGCCATTAATAAGCAATATGGCTTGTATGTTTGTGGTATCAGATGTGCTTTGAATATTCTATGACATGTAAGACTGTGAATAACTATTTGTGTTTGGGACAAATATAAACTGATTATAATACAATTTTGGCGATATAGTGATTCGAGTACCCTTGTTGACTTTCTTGGTGAAAACTATTTTACAATTGCATATTAAGGGGGTCCTATACACCCTATGTTTGGAGGTCCACATGTTTCTACATGATATTGTTTACAATTGCTTACATTAATTATTTTGCTTGCCAAGAATATAGAATTGCTAGAATTGATGAGGCAGAATATATATATATATATGTATGTATGTATGTATGTATGTATGTATGTATGTATGTATGCATAATTGTACATATATATGTATGTATCTATATATGTATATATGTATGTATGTATATATATACATACATATATATATGTATGTATGTATATATATACATATATATATATATAGATATATATATATATATGTATGTATGTATGTATGTATATATGTATATATGTATGTATATATGTATGTCTATATATCATAGAGATTATGGTATATTCGACTGACACCTTGTAATTTTGTGTCTTGTTCACTCTGCTTCATTGGCGTGCAAAGAAATACATGTTCAACCCAACCCATTGTTCCTTCGAAGCTTCGCTGATGGTGAGTTGTGATTGAAAGGTATACAATTTTGTAATATTCTTTGTGTATTAAGCTAAGCATTGCCTACATTTGTGTAATATTCTTTGTGTAATCTTCTTGATGCATTGATTGATCCCTCCTTTCATTTGTTCTTGCGAGAAGCAGGATAAAGGCGAGTGCAACAAGACACAACATCGGGCAAATCAATACTATACATGTGAGGTTTCTAACCTCACTAAGGCTCTACCACTTTCTCCTGCCAATAAATGGTTTTTTTTTGTCTTGCTGATTTTGATCATATTGTTTTGGTGTTTCTTAATTAGACATAATTTTATGGCTTTCATGGTGCATGCAGAATGTGCTTGATGAAGTGTATGGCATCTAGGGTGTTTATGAACACTTCAAAATTTTGTGTTCTTAAACACACTTTATTTTTCAAGGAAAATAATGCTTCTTTCTAGCATCACTCTGTCTTTAATGGGTTACTATTTCTTAATTTTCTTTTCTCTCATGGTTAGCCAAAATTTGTCATCATTGAATTTCCCACCACATGACCATGCCACCTATGCTTTTAATATGTATATGCACATATACTTGTAGATGCATATATTTACTTTTATGTTTATGCATAATTGTACATATATATATGCATATATGTACATATGTATACATATGTATAACAATATATGTACGAAAGTATGCACATTCAGACGAATAGAAGTAGTGCAGTCAACTTTGAACATGTATACACACACACATATATATGTATGTATATATATATATATATATATACATATATATATATATATGTATGTATGTATATATATGTATACATATTTATATATATATATATTCTGCCTCATCAATTCTAGCAACTCTATATTCTTGGTAAGCAAAATAATTCATGTAAGCAATTGTAAACAATATCATGTAGAAACATGTGGACCTCCAAACATAGGGTCTATAGGACCCCCTTAATATGCAACTTTAAAACGGTTTTCACCTAGAAAGTCAACAAGGGTACTTGAATCACTATACTGCCAAAATTGTATTATAATCGGTTTATATTTGTCCCAAACACAAATAGTTATTCACAGTATTACATGTCATAGAATATTCAAAGCACATATGATACCACAAATATACAAGCCATATTGATTGTTAATAGGCCATAGCATTAAAACATGCAGCCAAAATATACAATTACTATAACCAACACTCCCCTAATATATCACCACTTGCATTACATCACAGCCAATATTTTCATACATCGAATGGTACGAGAACAACAAAGAGCCAAGATTGCCCCATCACCAATTCCATTATATTATACATAAGAGGTTGTTGCACTTTATACATTCTATATGATG